>WEIS01043353.1:264957-294266 GCA_013389965.1 Todus mexicanus
GCCTAAAGAAAAAAAGGCTCCCCCCCCCCCCCCTCCTTTTAAGTCACAAATTATTTCAAGATCTGGTAAAAATAAGTGCACACAAGCAGGCTCTGCTCTTTTCCAGGGGATTTTGCTTTGCAAGGGAAGAAAGGTTTCAACAGTGTGTTTGAATCAGAAATGAACATATGCAGGAGGGGAAGAATGATATGCATCAAAAGCTACCCTTCTTTCATTGAAAGGGGTTTTTTTAAATAAAGAAAAATCCCCAAAGACTAATCTCATGGAACTAGGTGCTGTGTACAGAGTCAGTTCGTGCTACAGAGTGAATATTGAGCAAGCTATAAGGCTGCCTAAAGGAGGACAGAGGAAGGATAAGTGATTTGGCTCCATTTTTGGGTTCTCCAGTTGCTATCCCACTTGCCGACCTGTAAACTCCTCCAACTGATGGGGCTGAGCATGGCCAGCTGCCTCTCAGGTCATCCCCATCTCACGTGCACGTGGAAAACAAGCAGCGCTTCTGTGCCTGAATAAACGACCGCATCTTACAAGACGGCACAAAGTTTGCTGGTGAGTATGTTAAAGGAATTTGCCCTGGTGCAGGACTCACCATGCCAGGCTGCCATCACATCGGGTACAATGAATGAGCTGCCAGTTCTCATCAGGCTCCTAGTGAGTCACAACAGGAATAGCTCTGCCTTACCCTCTCCTGGGGAGAGGGTACCAGGGGATCAGAACTGGAAAGCAGGATCTGAGCAAACTATCTCAGTCTGAAACCAAACGGAGTCCAGGGGGGAGAGGCAGATGGAGAATGCCACAGACACAATATGGGCAGGTTCTATTTACCTTAGTTGGGATTAGGGTGCTCATCTTCAGGGGTTGATGCTGCTACTCTAGGAAACCCAAATAGCATTTCCTGACTCCACTCCCTCCCAGCCAGGGGGAAATGAGCCAGAAAAACCTCTCAGGGTCTTTGCAGGAAGGTTTAATGCTTTTAACAGGGTGGGGGCCTCTGACCACCAGGGTTACCAGCTTCTCCTTACAGGAGATAGATGCTGGTGCGACCAAGCTGAGGGGTCTTGCTGGAAGCAAAGGCTGTCATTGCACCACCCAGCTGCACCCCAGGACACCATAAATGACCCATGTTTCTAAGAGATGTCATCACACCCATGCTATCTAATTACTAGGACACAATTAAGCTGACAATGGACCTCAGGACCACCACAGAAAAATGCGAAAGGGAGCCACCTGCTCAGCTCAGAACCCCATTTCTGCAAAGGATTTGCAATCCAACATTGTGTCTTTTGTTAAATGAAAGCCAGGACTCCTTCTCACCTTGTTTTCGAATGAAATTACCCCATGTAGTTTCTGGCTTCTTCTGAAAACTGCTCAAAAACATGGTTAGGAAACAAAACGTCTAGGAACTGTTAGTGTTTCCCCGCCCTTTGCAGAAATTGTCACTTCCCTTTCCATTCAGTGTTGCTATTTTCATTAGGAAAAAGCTGGTTCCATCCCAAAACTTAACTCTCAACTTCAGAAAAAATCCCGAAATAAAAAATAAACAACAAACTTTTCTGAGGGATAACTCATAGGAAAAAGGCTTCAGAGAGGTTCAGCACTCCTTAAATGGATAATGGATCAGAAATGGCTCGGGGAACAAGGGTGAGAGCGGACTTTTCTGGGGAGCACAGTGTCTCCTAAAGCTGCAAGCCCTGTCAGCTCGAGTTCTCCGAAAGAGGTCTCCCAGCACAAAGCTACACAGGCAGACACACAGCGACTTACTCAGGGGCTCTGGCATCCAGGCTTTGAGCAGGAAGGCGCTGCACAACTGCACTAATTATCTGCTGAACATCTGTCTCTCCCCTACTACTGCGGGGCCGGAGGAGTCCTCCTGCATAGCCGAGGATTAGCGCTGGAAAAGATTTTGTTGACTGCGTGATTTTGCACAGGAGGGGGAGAAAAAAAGTCCTGCAGATTCCCGGGAAGGGAGGTCTTTCAGGATGAGTTTCTCGGGTGAAGGAGGGGAATTTGTGGTTAAAACCAGAGGCGTTGCCAGAGTAAGCAGTAGGCACTTGCCCCGCTGTGCGATGTGGGATTTAGTCCCTTGCTACAAATCTGGGGCAGCAGGAGCTCTGCCTCGACGGTCCCTCACAGCTTGAACACCACCATGGCATCTCTTACACTGTGGGCATCAAGGGGAAGGAAAGTCCAACCTTGCCTCGTCTGCTTCTCCCTGCCCAAAAGGCTATAAAATGCCAAAAAATACTAAGACTTCCAGTTGTGGTGTGCTACCTAGGGGAAGATGTGCATCCTTCTTGCTGTCTTGTCTGGGATGTGGTTCTCCCAAAATCCCTCTACGGCCAGGGAGAGAGGCAGCAGCACAAGTGACCTACAATAGGCTCCTGGCAAAAAACATCCCCTAATAAACTGAGGAGCCTCCTTTCTAGGTAGGCAACGAAGGGGATTTAGAACTTCAGACAACAGAGCTTGGGTGGTGGGAATGAATCCCTCATCATTGGTCTACATCCCACCAGTCTTGAGAGGGAAAATCTGCCTGACTTCTGTGACATCTACCACCCATATTAACAAGGTTAATGGAAACCTCTGTGCACAAAGCCTGACAGAAGCCTAAAAAACAAACTCGTTGAAGAGAAGCAAATCCCCTGCTGTTTAATTAGCACAAATGTCTTGTAAACTGTGAGCCTTTTTTTTTTCATGGGTTTTTTTTTTTCCCCTTCAAGAACATCAGGGGCCAGAAACTTGCACAGTAACACAAACAAAACGTCCCTTAGAATCAACTGGTGCTTTTGGCCAAGCAGAAACGGTTGCAATTTCCAAATATGGCCCATGGGAACATCAGCCCAGGCATTCTCGGGAAGCATCTTGGAGCCTGAGCTGTCTCCCAAGAATAAAATCCCTCAGTCCAGCATGACAAAAGAGCCATTGCATGACAGTCGCTATCGCACAAGCGTGCAAATTAAGCAATCAATCAAACAAGTGGTACCCTGGAAAACAGCAGTACATGGTGTACATTGTGCTGGCAGCGGGTGAGTAGAGCTGACCTGCGGTTGCCTCCCTTCAAAAGCGGGCTGTTGTGTTCCCTTCTCCACCAACATCACAGCAAGTGGGGGTTTCTTTCTGGCTTTGGCCTTTTTATCCAAGTTTGGGCAGCAGGACCATTTCTTGGAGAAAATACAGGTAATCCAGCAAAAGCATTTGTTTTGGACTTTACCGCTATATAAATCAATGGTTATTCTGTGGGGACATGACAGAGCAAAAAATTAGACGTAAAATTTGCCAGACGGCGAGAAACGAGCTAGAACTTGTTGCAGTCTCTCCTGGGTTGAGGAGGGAATTCTGTCTAAAAGGTTTGGGGCTGTGTGTGTGCCTCCAGCTTCACATAATGAGGTTCCCCTGGGGCAGAAAGAGAAGGAAGACTATTTAAAACTTCCCATGACTACATCTCTTCCATCTCTTTTAATTGCTTCAAAGGACATCGCTGCTGCCCATCTGCGGACTGAAACCCCAGAGCGTGATTTTCAGAGCCCGGCTGCACCTCCCTGACACCAGGGCTGAGCATCTGCTCAGCACCCAGAGGCCTAGATATGTTTGCAAACAGATTGGGCAAACGGCTGCATGTTTGTAAGTGTATTTGAAAAATCAGATCCTGTTGGCAGGCAACTCTCAGACAGCAAACAGGGCCAAATCCCATGAATAAATTGCTCGGAGCGAGTAGTTTGACGCGCCATTATTCATAACTAATGCAGTCCTAGTAAACAGAAAATGGAGGCCAAATCTGTCTGTATAGACACCAGTGACATCATCTGTTTTCATCCTATTTAGTAAGCAAAATAGGAGCAGAAAAGAGCTACCACCGTACTCTAAAAGGGGAAATGGAGGCTTTGGAGGAACAAAAGTTCCCAACAGCTTCGGGTTGAGGTGGGAGTATGGAGAACAGGGACGCACGCTGAACTCAAAGTCGGAACAGAAATCTAGTCCTATCCGTGCAAAGACAAAAGTAAAATCAACCAAGCACCTCTCCCATCTCCTACCAGGTCTTGCTCAGAGTTACGAAGAGCCCAAAGGAAAGCTGGGGCTGGCAGAGGGGGCACGGTACCCATAGGGCACCCCCGCAAAGGTGGGGTGCTCCTCCCTTTTCCCAGACAGCATTCCAAAGCAGGTTATGCAGAGTTTTTCAGGAGGAGGCAAGTTGCAGTGCATTTCCCAACCTCTCCAGAGTGAAGTTATACACAAAACAATAAAAACAGCCAGGGAAGTGAAGAAGGAGCAACTGGCTGCTCCCCCAACCCAGCACAGCAACTGCAGGCTCCCCAATACCACCATCAATCAGTGGGTTAAAGCAAGCACTCACGCACCAAAACCCAGCAGAAGTCACTGCCAGGGCACACTGTATGAGGAAAATACCCAACCTGACTGAGGAAGGAAAGGACCTTCAAGAAGATTCAGCCACCAGAGCAGCAGCTGCTTGCAAGGAGTTGGGAGGCTAAAAACCAGAGGACAGCCATGCTGCTTCTGCCACATTTCGTATGAAGTTTAGGAATTATACTTATTCCAATCTGGGAAACATGTAGGAAAATTGTGAACATGGCTGTGGTCACTCTTCCCTTGCTTCCTTTCCCAAATAATGCAAATTTTAAAGGCATTTCAGCTGCAAGATGCTTCCATCATGAAAAGACCAGCTCAGCACCTCCAGAATTTACCTTAGGGAAAGTCAGAGCCATTGACCTGAAGACTGCCACATTCATCTCGAACACAAAGGGAAATACTTCTTCAAATGACAAAGAAAATTTATTACGCTGCTTAAAAGTTACAGCCCATTAAAAAAATTGCCCTGATTTGAATCATTGACTTTTCAAAATAAATACTATTCTTTCATCAATAAGCTCAAAATATAAGCTAACCACAAAACCCTTTGGAAAAAAAGAAACATAAAAATGATATCTTTACACATTAATAACATCTATTGATCTAACTGCAAGCATATGTCCACATACATAATTTTGCTGTATCACACATCAATAATGTTCTACACTTTTTTCATATTAAACTATGCTATTCCCATGAAACCAAAGTCCTAAGTATTTCCCTAAAAAGGCTCTTGCCATTTAAATGCACAATGGTTGCGTTTCAAAGTCTTAACACTAAGAGCATATTTGGTTACACAGAACGGTATTAACCATTCATAAAGTGAATGGAGCAGAGTCGTAGGCATGTCAGAAAATAGAAACACTTTTATTTGCAATAAAACCAGTGGTATTTTCTCTGCCTCCTTTCTCTATTGCCTTCTTCATATCTAAGACCCTGAATTTATTAAGCAGCCAAAGCAGCTCAGATCGAGCACGGCATTGCCAGCTCTCTGCACCTCAGTGTTTTGGATGAGGCTTAGCACACTATAATCTGTTTATTAATGCTTTGAAGAGGGCTGAGCAACAAGGAGGAAAAACTGGCAGATGACAGTATTATTTAGGCTAATCAAGAATATGATGGATAGGGGCGACCATCAAAGCGAACAGCAATGCCAGGCAGCGAGGAAGTCCGGTGTGGTGATAAATGCAGAGCACCGCACGCTGCAAGTGAGATTTTGAACTAATCACACACATTGCTGCAGTCTAAATTAGCTGGAAACAGCCAGTAAAGTGATGTCAGCCTTCACTCTACAGCCACAGCTGAAATGGCAAACAAAATGTTAGGTGACATATAAAGACCCACAAAAATACGTGACGGTGTTAACCAACAGTATGCCCTGACCTGGAATGCTCTGATCAATCCTGGATATCCTGCATAAAAAAAGACAGAGGAAAAAGGTTTCTGTTCAGAGATGGGCGGTAAAAGTGATGAGATGAAGAGAAAGAGCAGAGTCTGGGACTTTTATTTACAAAGGAGGAGGATAAACAGGAAGAGGAAGGAGGTGCAGGGAACAACGAAAGGCAGCCAGCAAATGCTCCCTGAACATGACAAGGTCAGAAGAAGAGTCCACAAAACCGAAAAAGAGACTTGAAGCTGCTCTATTTACACCTGGTCCACAGTCAGCTCCTGGACTGTGCCACCTCCAAGCACCCCACAGACCCACAACCAAGGAGAGTTAAGAGCACAAATCAAATGCTTCAACTTCTAAGAAGACTCGCAGGTACATGGTGGTACTGGCAGGTGGTGGGAGAAGGAAGGGCCACGCTGGGGAAAGAGCACCAAGGTTGAGCGAAAGCCAGCATGAGGTCCTATGGATGAAACCTGCATTCAGCCACAAAAACGCAACCTGTTCCTGCAGGAGGTTGCTCCCAGCTGCGCAGAGACAAGGTTCAACCAATGCCCTGCAGCAAGCAGGCTCTCCCCTGCACCACCTAGCGATATTTTAGGTATTAATTGACTTGGGTTCTCTCTCTTTGCATGTCTCCCTCCACGCTGGATGAGGAGCATCACTTCCAGCACATCCCTATGAACATGACGTCCATATGGCTCTCCTGGGCAGAGCCCTCACCTTCTCCGACACCATTGTGATGCTCCTCAACACTGCACTACCCACATCCACCAGCTGCATTCCAAAACCACTGTTGCCCAGGGGCAGATGGGCAGACCCAAATCCTCATGTGTCTCTCTATCTCTCCTCTTTCCATTTTTCTGAGGTCCAGTGATTTCCCAGCTGATGAACACATTACCACCTCATTCGGCAACGCCTTGGAGGCGCTCACGTTTCAGACACCAGCGAGAAAAAGATGAAGTATGAAAATCCCTTTCCTTTCCAATCCAGTCGTCCCAGCCTCAGCCAAGGAGCGAACACAAAACGCCTCGGAAAACACACAAAAAACACCGGACGCGAGAGGCCGTGCCGAAGTCGCACTATATGCAGGTGTCAGGGAAAAAGGTCTCCCATCTCCCACGCCAGGCTCCTATCTCCATCCCACAAAGCTGTCCCATGAGGGGTTGATATGAGGAGAGGACTCTCTTCCTCTGCTTCATTGGTGACTTGGATCAGGCAGAGAAGCAGTAGAGGATTGACCTCAGCATGCCCATCGGAGCAAAAAGTGTCTAGAGATGGTACCTAACCCTGGAGGCTTCGGATATGTCCACGCTGATGTGGAGAGCTGTGCACATGAGCCCCTGTCGAGATATCTTCTCACCATTCAAATATCACTGGGGGCATTTTTATCCTAGACATCACTAGGGAAAGCACAGACCCCCTTTCCCTGCCCTTGCTGCTGCAGTGAAGGGAGAAGGGCATCAGGTCAGGCCAGGAGTTAACACTACTCCAAGGCATCTCCTGGTGACATCCCTATCTGCAAATAGCTGCTTTTTTTTTCTTTTTCTTTCTTTCTTTCTTTTTTTTTTTTTAAAGAGGATGCAGCACACTAAAACCTGTGAAATACCAGGAGCTCACCCCGCTTGTGCAGCCAGTGGCTCTGGAGCACCCCCGTCTGGGGTATTATTTAGGAAAAATAAGACAAGTAATGATGGGGGTTACAGAGAGAATGTCTGGTCCTGCTCCAGGAGAAGGGGGCAAGTCAGACAACCTTTACCAGCATCCAGGATCCTTAGGAAAACGTATCAACTCTGCCAACAAGTCAACAGGCCAACAAAGACTGATGCTCCTCAGGAAAGGTCATGAGTTCCCTCCCTGAAAGGCGTTTTGGGAAGGGAAGGGGTTTGTAGCAGTTATGGCACTGTTCCTCCTTCCAACATCCTTGTAACCCTAAGCAAAGGAAAAAACCCACAGCACTGCTCCATGCTGGTTTTTCATCCCGTAAATAGAAACAGGCTGATCACGCCAAATTCGTGCAGGATTTTGTGGAAAGCACAGGAAAAAAAAAAAGCAGGACAGAGGTTTGTTTAGCGGCGACAGCCCAGTCCTGCCTCTTTGACATTTGCTCCGAACCAGTGAACTGCACAGCATTTGAACTTTTGTTTAGACAGATAGGCCTGTGTATTTAGAAATCCTTGAAACTCATCCATCTGCAAAGACAGCAACTCTCGATAATGCAAAAGCTCTAGCTGGGATGCTGAGCTCAGCAGATCTCTCTACAAATGATTCCTATTAAAGTAAAAAATTACAATGCAAGCGTCTATTAGACAATCCAAGCCTGACATAAAAAAGAAATTAAAAAAACATAATATATTCGTGCCAGCCATCTTTATAGACCACTGAGGAGTTCAGGGAAGGCATCAGGACACCCATTCTCCATTGCCTACCCAAACCCACCCAGAGCCATCACACCATCCACCACACCCGAGACCATCCTTGTGCATCTGTCCTGATGAGGGTCTGCTCACCTCTTCAATAACCCTAGAGACAACCCAACCTGCTTGCCTGGCAGTCAGTTTGCACATCCACCCATGAGGATCAGCTCTCCTGCAATCCATCCTGAACCTCCCTCGCTGTGTTTTACATACAGCATTTATTGCCCCAGGACACGAGGGCTGGTTTCCCAAGAATTTTTTAGCATCTCTGAGAGCTTACAGCTTTTGGCGGTTTCTCTTCTCTAGCCTCAACAGTCCCAAACCATAGCCTTGGGCTGTGGGACATGCTCAGGTCCCTGGCTGGTTTGTCCACCACTAGCATCCGCAAAGCATTGAAAAATCCATGACACGTAATGGATACAGCCACACACCAGCACTCGCCTCGGTCCCACCAGCACGAGCCATGAGGCACAACTATCAGGACCAAAGGGAAAACATAACCATCCTAATCAAGAGTCTAAAGACCACCTGAAGCCAGAATGAGCTGAAGAAGAGGCCTCCCCATGGTTTCCTTAGCTGGGGCAAGAGGGTGGGTTATATAGGGGAGACTCCACCAGTGCCATGCCCCCTCTCCCTCTCAGCATGTGGGGCAGCAGGAGCACGCTCAGCTCCCTGCCCCCTCCAAAGCCTAAACTAGCAGATTATCACGTTAACGCTTCAAATGTTTAATTTCCTGCTCCAATTACACTGGTTTTGCAGCAGGACAGGCAGGAGAGGGGAACAATCGAAAACAAGCAATGTGTTTCCAAATCAACCCAGCATGACTTTGAGACCACTGGCTTCCCTCCTCCACTGTTTGACTGAAGATGGGGGGGCCAGAGCTCACACCAGTGAGACGACTGGATGTAGCCAACTAAATGTCAACCTCTAAGGCGAGCAGTGAAGTCATTCTCCACAATGCTGTGGAAACATTCACTGCATCACAAGAAAAACAAGGCAGCTGGTATTTGCAGAACAAAATGGTACCTGGCTGCAAAGAAGGGCTGGGGGGAGCACCAAGGAGAGAAAGTGGATGGGGTAGAAGGACAAAAAAGTGGGAGTAGGGAGGGGAGGGCATGGGAGCACCGGGGAGTGATGGAGTGAAAGATGGAGGGATGAAAAGCACACAGGGGAACGGAGGGAGAGGAAAGTCAAGAGCACAAGAAAGGGGAGCAGAGGGAAAGCAAGGGTACAGAGAAGGAAAGTGACAAGTGAGAAGGAGAAAAACACTCAGGAAACTTCAGGCTGTAGCTGCATGTAGGCTCTAGTGGAGCTGGAAACTCCCTCTGCCACATCCATCTGGCTGCTCAATTCTACCCAGAGGAAAAGAGAGATTTGGAGGAAAAAAGCTAGTCCAATCCAGGTGCCTTGCAGGGCAGCAAGTCCAGCTTGAGCTGTTTGCAAGGGATATTAAAAAAATAAACCTATCCTTGAGCAATCGCTCAGCCTGAAAGCTGATTGCTGATTGCTTGCAGGGAAGAGTGGGGCTCTGGGACTCAAAACTCCATGGAAAATGCAATGATGGCTCTGCAGCATCACCCTTGGCTAGGCTGAGGCAGGGGATCCCAGCTGCCTGCAGAGTCGGGGATGCTTTCCCCTCTGTGACCTTCCCAGAGGCTGCCCATGGCTGCTGTTATTTATAGCTTGCTGAGCACGCACCACACCGAACTCACCCGAGCACACAGGGAAGGAGGCAAGGAAAAAGGACTGACCTTGGGGTCGGGGCCAGGAATAGCTGCCAGCAGCCAGAAATAGCTAGTGCCATGCTCGGCCCTGGTTCTTCGAGAGCTGCTGGATGAGAGCACGGTGTTTCCAAGATTTCAGCCCCAGCCAGGACAGGATTGATTTCTCCTTCGGACTCATGTTCCCCCCCTCAGAGACCCACCCATAGCTGCTCTCTAGCTCTAAAAAAGCTGTCGGGTGGACAGAGCAGGTGGGAATGGCAGGAAAGCAATCCAGTGGTGGGGAGGGGACGACTGACCTCTGGAAAATGTGCTGGAAAAGCAAGGAAGGCAGGTCGTGAGGAGGAATGGGTTTCAGCACCTGCTGCTGCGAAGCCCGATGCTGACCTGGGAAGGGGCGACGCAGGGGAGCAGATTCCAGAGGATTTTGGCAGTGATCAGTGATCAGCATGCAGCTCGATGACTCCTTTGGGTGCCTGTGAGAATCTCAGCACATGAGATCAACGTGGACGGCGTGCAAGGCATGGAGACCGTCACGTGTGCTCCTCTGTCTCCCCAAGGAGGCTGCGTGCAGAGACAATCGCCTCCTCACCCCAGGTGTACAAGGTGTGGGCATCCTCCCCATCCTTCTGTCCATGTGCACGTACGAACACGTGTCCATTTGCATGTGCAAACAGAAAGCCTGGTGCACGCCACTGCATCCAGCCCACACGCAAAGGACTTTCCTGGCTGCCCTTACAGGACCCGCCTGCAAACGCCCTGACCCCCAGCATGCCCTCTCCCCTGCCCGCCTTGCAGTTTGGCTGTGTCAGAGCTGCCTCCTCCAAGGCAGGCCTGGATGCTGCTCTCAGGTCAGGGAACAGTGGCTGAACCTTTCTCAACATGATCACTGTTGGTTACAAGGCCTGATCCTGATGCCTCCAGCATTAGCCCCCAAAGCCCAGCTGCTGTCAGAGACAAACATCAATGATTAACTCCCAAACACGACATCTAGGGGCCAATGCTTCAATGGGTAAGAGGAAGATGAAGGCAGACAGGGAAGGATGGTGCAGTCCATACAGAAGGCTGAAAGCCCTGGGTGAGCAGTGCTAGCCCACTGGCTAGTTGGACTGCAAAGAAAACCACCACAAGTTCCCCTGAAGAGAGGAGACCCTTGTTCCCAACTAACCAAGAGGAGGTTTAAGCAAACCTTGTCCCATCCTCCGTGTGTACTGCCCTCCCTGGAGAGCTTGCCAGCCACCTCCAGGGTGCTGAAGAAGGGATGCTGGTGTGGCTGCATAGGTTAGGACTCATTGTCTCCTCCCTTGTCTCCAGTACCTCCCAGGAGAAATGCAACCTGTCCCTTCTGCAGTGTCTCCCTGTGTGGCCACTGCTTGACCATGCTCCACAGCCATAAGACCCTTGTTCTGTGCAGCGCTGAAGGGCTGAGCCACAGGATAGACTGGCCATAGGCTTTTCTCCATGATGTAACTTCTTTACCTTGAGGGTGAAGGAGCACTAGAATAGAGAGTCTATGGAGTCTCTTTCTCTGGAGAGACCCAAAGCCTGTCTGGACTTGTTCCTGTGCAACCTGCTGTTCATGAAACTGCTTTGGCAGGGGAGTTGGACTAAATAATCTCCAGAGGTCCCTTCCAACTCCTACCATACTGTGATTCTGTGAGTTTTAAGCCCCATTTCAGAAACAGAGGGGAATCCATGGGGCACCAGCTCCCCCCTTCCAAGTGGACCATCACAGCATGGACGCACAGGAAAGCACTAAACTAGCTCCATGTGCTCCTTCCCAAGAGCTCTGGAGGATGCTTCGAGCACCGTCCATCTGACTGCAACACAGCATATATCCCTAGTGCCAGATGGGAGAATATTCCATCCCGTGCCTCTCCTGTCTCATTTCCTTTTCTCAGTGCTATTCTTCCCAGCCCCTTGCTGCTTTTGGGTACCAGTGCTGAGGATGGCTGTGTGAAGGCACCTGCGGGACGCCAGGCAGGGAGAAAGGCAGCCCAGGGATGTCTCACAGCCCAGGGGTATGTGTAGCACAGACAGGTCTCACTGGGTGGCAGCGGGCTGTGCTCGCACAGCTGGGGAGAGAAGGAAGGGCCAGAGAAAGCAAAGACAACAAACAGAGAAATAAAGGATGCCTTAAGCAAAGTGTTGAGTAGAAAACACACAGCATTGGTCTGCCTTCTGCAAAAATACACCAGCACGAAAGTATTTCAGGGTGTGGGGCTAGTGTAGCGCTAGTGGACACAGTTCCTGTGGGTGTTGTCCACCATTCCCAGCTGTCCCATCCTCCTATGGCAGTTTCATTCATAGGTACCCACTGGATACACTTCCTACCAAAGCGGCACAAGGAGCTGTGGAACCAGGCACTGCTGTGAGCACGCAGCAAGTCTGCAGCACACACCAGCCAGGGGTGCACAAGTCTGTGCAGTGATGCAGCACCAAAGCACTCTCCCCCCCAAACCCATCCAGCAGCAGCAGCATCCCCTTGAAGCTACACACCTGTTTGCAACAAACCTCTAAGCTCAGACAATGTCAGCCTAAGGCCCTGGAGAGCAAAGGCTTAATAGCACCAGCACCAGCACCAGGAAAGCGGTGTCCCCACAGGGCCAGAATAAGAGCAGGGAGGCTTGTGCATGTACACCTGAGGCAGAACCAACCCCAGGAAGCCCACAGAGGCAAGCCCTCGACCTCAGTGTGCAAAAGTCAGCCTCCGGTCCCAGCAAGGACTGTCCAGCCTTGTAAGGTGAGTCTGCATGGTGCCCAAATAAGCTGAGTATTTTTGGCTGCTCTCCCTGCAGCCTTGTGCTGGCCTTTGGGAAATGCATACCCTGCAGCCCTCTGTGCCCTGGTAATTGAAGAGGCTGCCACACCTCTAGGCCAGAAAAGGGATTACAGGACACACTTAAGGGCTTGAATTCATAACCTTCAGCCTCCCTCGAGCTCAGGTCTCTCCCAGTTGAATTGCGGCGGCAGCACCGCTAGCTGGCAGCACTGCCAGCCATCTCCATCCCGGGCATCCAAGGGGCATGGCCAGTGCTTGGGCTTCAAGCTGGGGAGAGCATGTCACCCCTCCAAGCTGCTCGCAATTAACTTCTTTTGAGTCTTCAAGGAGACAAATGACTATAATTTAACAAATAGACTTTATCTTAAAACGAGCGCCTTACTCAACACCTATTGATTCCTGCTCCCCCTCTGGAGAACTCTCCGCAATTAAGTTGTCACATCCCTAATGCCCACGTAAAAATGAGCCAGCTCCAGTGCCTCCTAGAAAACCTCGCCCGCGCAGGATTACAAAACCTGGCCGCTGTGTTTCCTTTCTACCCCTATATTAGCCAGAGATGAAATTTATCTCGGTGGTAGACAGCAGAGCTTTTATCTGCATCCCTCCGGCTGCCATGCAGCTCACAGACAGCTTGTGTTTTGCCTGTTCTCTTCCAAACTGCTGACAGTTTTTGCACAAAAGCCAGGAGGATGGTGCCCTCCATAGGAAGGGCATTAGGGAGAGCAGAAACTCAAGCGTTTCAGGCTTGTAGCCCCTGCACAGCTGATTCTGGGCTGGCAGGACACACAGACATGCTGCAGAGAGGGGGTTCGGCTGGTAGCAAGCACCCTATCGCCCTGAGGGGTTGGCACAGGGATGCTATGGGCTCCTCTGTCCCATGGCTTGTCCCTGCCCTGCTGGGACTCCTGGCCCAGTATACATTCTGAGCCGCCCCAAATGCATCACAATAGCACACCGTGCCTTAGTTTCCCCGCTGACGCAAACCGCCTGGGTGTTGGTGACATCTTTGCCAAGCACAGGAACAACAGCACAGGTCCCAGGGACATGGTGTATTTGTAACCAAGGGGAGCTTTCTTTCCTGAGAGCAGGTGCAGTGAGTATGAGAATTGCTTTTTCCCCCCTCAAAAGGCCAATTAAGCCTTTGTTTTTAATGCCCAGACTGGGATCATCACCATGACACCACCACGTTTCTCTCACTCCCCAGACACTCCCCAGAGGTTTGCAAGCCCTGCCAGGGCTTCTACATCCCCCAGACCCTCCCAGAGATGCTGTGATCAGCCAAGGGGAAGTGGAGGGAAGGTGAAAAAGCCTTGGACATGCAGTAGCACTGCAGAGTGGGATTCAGCTCCAAGGCAGCTGACAGTACCTTAAAATCTTGAAGTTTTGCACCTCCAGCGCGCCAGCCCCACTCAGGCAAGGATTTATATCTAGCTGCCACTCACCAGGACACAAGGGAGGGCAATCGAGGCGAAAGACAGCACTGAGAAAAACAGCAGCAGGGGGAAAAAGCCACAAGAGAGAGACTGTGGTGCCAGAGATTAGGAAAGGATCTTTTGAGATTTAACAGAGATTGGGAAGCTAGACCTAATTACACGCCACACACTCCGGCAGCAAGCCACCGGCTGCTGTTCGTTTCACTGATGCAGCGTATAGATTTGATAATTGCTGCCACGTAGTGGGGATAATCTTCCCCTCACCATCTCCTGACACTTACATCGCTGAAGGGAGAGTTGCAGCCGCCTCTGCAGAGAGCCCTCCACCTGTGAGCAGAGCCAGGAAGGTTTAGAGGGGGAGGTAGATGCATCCAGATTGATGCTCATCCCTGCAGCAAGGGTGCAAGGTGGCGGTGCTGGGCAGGGTCTGTGGTCATCTCTATGGGTCCCCTGTGGGAGTATCCCACTCAAAAAATCTTGCAAGGGAGGACTCAGTCCTTGTCACTCGTGAGGCCAGTGCCATTTATTGATAGCGTTGCCGTGAGGCAGGCAGGGGACTAAGTAGATGCATGAGAAAGGCTCTGCAAAGCATAATAAAAGCAAGGGGAAAAGCCACACTCATAAAACACTGAATGCCAGGAGTTAATAGAGGGCACTGGGGGTGCCATGGCCCTCTCCTCTGCACTGAAAAGACCTCAACTAAGCTCAGCATTGCAATTGTTTTACTCATGGCATGAAATACCGGCATCTCTTGCTTGTTCCTAGGAGGATGAAGTGGCCCCCATGCCCCAAGCAAACGGCAGGGCTGGGTCCCCGCTGGCACTGTTGGGAGGGTGGTGGCAGGCATGGAGCAGTGAGCCCCCTTCGCCCCCAGCTCCCGTCCTCTCTAGAACGTCAATCAGGCACCTGCCAGCGCAGCCAATTCACTTCCATTTGGAAAATTAAAGAAATAAAATGAATCGTTTGCTTAATTTGAAAGGGTGGCAGGAAGCAAAGACGCCTTGGGTCCGTGCCAACGCACGGAGGTCTGCTGCTTCTGGCTTGACCGCAGGGTTTTACTATGGGAAACATCAGCTGCAGGGGCTGCAGGGGCTCTCAGTCCACTCCTGCCAGTCCACGTGCTCCAAAAATGCAAGTACAGGGATGCTCAGAGCAGTGATTCCCCCCATAAACCACATCCAAGGGCCACAGGGACCAGTTGCCCTGGAAACATTGCCCACCACCAGCAGGAGGGGTGAAACATCTGGGACCACCTCCTAAGGGGCACCTGGGTGTTTGGGCTCTGAACCTTTGGGGTGCTGGTCTCCAGTACACCCTACCACAATATGAGATGGGAAGGAGGGAGTAAAGGCAGTGGTGAAAACAATGGGGAGATGCAGGGCAAGTACCCCCCAAAATCTCTGCAGCCCTATGGTTTCATCTCTGGAAGTGCATCCTCACCCTAGTTTTCATGATTTCGGGGACATTAAAGGCAATATTCACTGCTGCTCCCTGTCTCAGCTGTAGGGCAAACTTCTGCTCACAATAGCTGGCCTCATCTGCGCTTTGCAGCCCCAGAGCCTGCAGAATCTGCTCCTGCTTTGTTCCAGGGAAGGAATCACCGGAAGAGGTCCCTGCCCTCCAGCTGGCTCACCGGGAAAGGACTGAACCCTGGGCTGTGTCCTTCCCCCTCCCCAGTGTGTCTTCCTCATTTGCAACGCACAAATATCATCTCTCATTGCCTTTTTCCTCTTCCCCCACCCCCAACCAAGGCGAATCCCCAAATCCCAGCTCTTTCCTGCCAAAGACACGTGCACCTGCAGAGCAGCTGGTGCCAACATCCAGAGCAGAGCCAAGCACAACAAACGGGCTAAAGAGCCCTCACTGCACAGAGACCAGCTTACAAAAACAACCGTATTTCACCCAAACTCTATTAAACTGTCCTGGGTTATTGCTCCGTTTCCTTTCCCACCACTGAGGATCAAATGAGATTTCTGTGGCTACACAGAGATGCTCACACGTCTTCCTTTCAGCTGCCCCTTCTGTGCTCCGCACATGGTGAAACCCTCCATGGGGTGGCACAGCTTTGCATGCAAATCATTTCCTCTCAGTGATGACTTTTTGCATTGAGGAAAATACAACCAGGAACACATTCCCATGCGCAGTTACCCCAAAGGGCATCCAAGCTCTATGCAAGAGCCCAAGTACTGAGGTCTCCTTGGAAAGCCCCAAAAATGGGGTTACACAGGCTTGAAAGCCGAAAGGGACCAGTGTGATGGTGGTAGCAACCGATGTGGCCATGCCAAGTTCTGATTCTTGTCACCTAAGGGTATCTGCAAGCTCCAAACCCACTCTCTATGCAGCAGTGAAGACAATGAGGCATTAACCAAGGAACAGCACACCACTTCTTCCGCTTCTCTGTAGGCATCCCTCTCCTTTTACCTTCCTTTTGCCTTCAAGCTTCTGGGTTTTCCTCTGGTAGACTTGGAAGCCAGATGCAAAGTAGACTCCTTGTTTACAAGTCAGAGGATTTAAAAGCTGCACAGGAGATTTGGGGCACGGCTCCCATTAATTTCACCAAGTTTTTGACATCTAAGCCTCAACCATCACATTTCTAACAAAAAAAGAAAAAAAAAAAAGTCTGGAGAGAAAACGCAGAGAAAAAGTCCAAGAAGTTTAATGAACTGTCACAGCTTAACAAACTAATCCCTGCTTATGCTCACCTTATCCCAAATGAGAAGCTTGGAAAAAACAAGCATGCAACATAAGGCAGCTATCTCTTATCTGCTCTGTTGCTCTGTATGGGCAGATGATTAAGCAGAGGCTCCTGGGTCACAGTGAGGCACCGCTTGATCCTCCGCAACCCATGGCCAGAACTGAGCAAATACCTCGCAATAATTTCCCATGAAAAGTTTGCATCTGTTTCCAGAAATACTTCAGCTGAAGGTAAATGTGCATGGGAGCAGCACGGTTTACAAAATGCTTGCAGAAAGATGGCTTTGAACTCGGACATGAGCATGCAGTGAGCAGATTGGGTGCAGAAAGGCAATCCTCACCCTTGTGCTATTAATCCGTGGTACTGGAGTTGTCGTCTGCCAAGAGCAGGGCCACAGCTGAGTGAGGCAAAGTGGAGGCAGAGCAAAAGGATGAAAAGGAGGACGTGTTTTGCTCCTGCCTACATTGAAAAAGATTTTGCAGAGGTTCTGGGGAGAAAACTGTGTGCCCAGAAAAACCTAAAGCAGGAAACACTGACACATCAGCTGCCCTCCCTAAATCAGCAGGATGCCTAGCACCTTCATCCCAGCTTCTTCATCCTTGAGATGCAGGGCCGAGCATCTCACTGGCAACCAGAAAGAGCAGTGCAAGGCAGGTTGCTGCTGCCGAAAACTCTGGGCAAGCTACTCCTGAGCAACATAAACATTTGCTGGCAGGAGGCACTGTGTAAATAACTCTCAGCAGCGCAAACAACAGCAAGTAGCATTTTCTTGGTAAAGCAGCAGCCAGGCTTTCAATCAAAGCTCAAAGCTGTTAGGCCCTTTATTGAGCTATCCAAAGGCTTTACCTCTCTCATTTCCCTTATAAATGCGTGCGTGCGCACACATGCACAGGTTTCTCGTCTCCCCAAATCCTCCCCCTCTACACAAACTGCTTCCTGACAATTCTTGGTGCAGGAAGGGGAGAGATTTATTGTGTGAAACATCAGCTGCTCCTGACCGGCAGCCCTGATCTTCATAAAAGCCAGTGTGCGAACACAGCATTGTATTCTCATAACATGCTTCAATGTTTCAGAGATGCCCGCAGGACAGCTGGTACCAAACTGGAAATGACTGCAATGACACTGGGACACAGGTTCAGCTAAGCAATAAAGCCCGTGTGCAGATGCTAAATCAGCTGGTAATCCTATATCTCAGCAAAAAGGTAGGGTTTGTTTGTTGGGGTGTCTTTTGCATCTGGTAAAGGTAATGCTTTTCTGATATTGCAAAGAAAATCCTGCTTCCAACTGATGTTGGCTTGCTCTAAGGTAGTGCAAATACCAGCGAGGTTGTCAGACTGTCTCACAGGGGTGACATTATGTCTCCCCTTTCTGTACAAGTTTCTAGGAATAGGTTAAAAATCTTCAAGAAAAATTAAAGTACACAGAACAGCAAAAAAGAGGAAGAAACTGAGGAAGCTGGTGGTGGTCTCCAGAGGAATGGTGAGGTGGTAGGTAGTTAGGTCACACAGCACAGATTTGCTTTTCACATCTTCTCCAAGAAGACATCCAGCGGTTTTGGCTCAGACCCTCATCGCCACTAAGACAACACCCTGAAGAAATGAATCTCTGCAGGAAAGCAAATGGGGCGACAGGATCTGCTGCCAAACCCTTATGTCTCACAGGGGGAGAGAAGGGAGAGCAAGAGGAAATGAAAAACAAATCCCAGAGCCGGGGATGTGCCGAGGGGCGGCCGCGGTGTGGTGTTATCTTTGTCGGCAGGGTGGGCTCCACAGGGGTCACCACGGGAGAGGGGATTAAGTGCTCGCATCCAGATGAGCGGATGTGCCTCTGTAAAGGCAGGGGAAAGGGGAAGCTGCTCTGAAAAGCAACAGGAGGGCAGGTCTCACCGAGGTGGTTTTATCCCCGTGGGTTGCCTGGTTGGCCAAAGAACTAGTGGGACCTGGAGAAGATAAGCACATTGGTGGTCTCCCTGGGTGGACCCTGCTGGCCAGGTTTCCCATGGAAGCGGCAACCCTGTGCCATTGGATGATGCCCACCTGGTCTGGCGCAGTCAAGCTAGGAAGAGTCACGGAGGAAGAAAGGGAAAAGGAAGTGGAGGGATAATAGCATTAAAATATAAATGAGACAACATGACTATGTAGATACTTTTAAACCTACCCAGATGGGAAGCCACAAGTAACCAGGTCCTCACACACCATTAGCACATCACTTATTAATCACCCATTAATGAAAGGGTTGCAGATAGCAGCATCCCATCTTCTATCACTACAGTATTTTTCAGCCATTCCTCCTACCCTTTCCAACTTTATTTCAAGAAATTCCTCCAAAAACTAACACTCAATAGCGGTATTTTCATTTGTCTTCCCCTTTCTTTCAATTGAACCTTTAAAAAAACCAAACATAAGCAGAAACAGCTCTACAGCAAGTTTCCATCTAGTCGTTTTTCCGCGCAGGACATCACTAGACACCAAAGAAAGCGTGGAGCCCCTTTGGAAACTTGCATGTCATTTCTTTCTCCAGCTCTGCCCACAAAAGCACATTCAAATTTCTAATCCTTTTTATCCCAGGCAAATTATTTTGTGAACCGAGCCCAAGCATTGTGTCTCTCTTACTATTTGTTGAAGAGCTTCAATGGGTCAGCAAGCTGCTTGCAAAAGTATCTGGTTCTCACCCATAACCTCCGCAGCTGACTGCCTCATGCACTGTGGATTAGGCACCTAAAGAACAGTTCGGCATTGGTGTTGAAAGTAACAGCACCTACTGCTAGTAGGTATATTTCACAAGGTATGATTATCTATACAGCCCTTATCGGATTTCAGAGAAATGACTCGCTTTCTGGATTCAGGAATAATTTCATCAAAGCCACAGTCACAAGAGATGCAGTTTTGGAAGAAGCAAGCAACTCATCACTCCACTATTTATAAAACTTTAAAAATACATGTACAAACATAAAAACTCCACTCCCCTCTGGCTCAGACGCATACCACCTTATTTGATCAGATCTCATAAAAACCAGATGCTATCTTGGAAACTAACTTTCCTGGGAAAATAAACTGTCCATAGTAAATCCCAGGGCCAACATGGGCAGCTGCCCTAGTGTGCTGTCTGTGAGGCTTACCACTTTGCAGAGTCTCGGGACAAACAGGGCAGTGTTAAATCTCTCTGCAAAGCAGGAAAAAAATGGAGAGATGCCATGAAAATCTCACAGCAACCGCTAGCAGCGAGCTGGGCTCAGTGTTGGGATTTAGGGGTGATAGGAGGCAGCCGAGCAAATAAAAAAAACCCACAATCCATGGATGTCAGCAGGTTGTCAGTGTCTCAGAGGCACCACCACTCAGTGAAGGGCTTGCTGGTCGGCAGGAGGGCTGGTGAGAAAGAAAGCAATGCTCCGAGTGACAGTGGAGGCTCCGCATGGGGAGGCTGTCAGCGCACAGCAGTGGTGGAGAGCCTCCTGCTTCATGCTGGAGCGTGCAAGCAGGACGAGTGCAATTCCATGTGGACTCAAAAGCACATGGGCTGCTTTCCTGTAGGTACCGAGTGCTGGTGGTCCTGCACAGCCCAGAGCTGGTTGCATCACACTGCCATCAGCCAGGCAAACTGTACCGGTGGGATGAAGGGTCAGCCCCGGCACTCAGATGCTTGGCGAGGCTTCCCAAGCTCACCGACAGAAATGAAAGCGTGCTGAGCATGGAGGGATGCCGGTCCCGGATATTCGACACAAGGAAGAATGTGGAGTTCTTGGAGTGGGCATGGCCACCCACAGCTGTGCAAACAACCCCACTGAGAAGGTGGCTTACCTTGGCCCCCGGCCGAGATCGCAGACCCCCCGCCTCCAGGAAGCCTTTTCCCTTGCCCAAAGACAGGACAAGCAAAGCTGAGGGCTCTTTCCCAGTGGGAAGTTGCTCTCTCGCAGACAAGCATATTAAATGAGCTGGCTTGGGTTAGGACTGAGCACCGATAGCCACTGTCAGCCTGATCCAAGCCGGTTGCTCCTCAGTTTTAATTTATCACTACAGTTGAGGTGAGTTTCTCTGCCAGCAGAAAAGCTATGGTGGCAGTAACCATAGGTGAGAAGGCTCACTGCACTGCTCATGTCTCATCCCCCACCAGAACATCCCACCAGCAGCACAGCCCAGGAGGGATCCTGCATCCATCTGGATGGGCAGGAGGAACCAGAGGCCCAGATCCAGGAAAGCACATGCTGATCCATCAGCACCTGAATACTCCTGACCCCTGTCCTCTAGAAAGTAACTTCAGATGGTGAGAGAGGGAGGAAGGGAGAATGATCTGTGTCAGATTCAGGGGGAATCGGATGTCTCAGAACAGGTTTGCTGAAGGTCACGATGGAAAATGCCATGTTAGAGCATGGATGTGACCCCAAGTGTTGGAAGGTCCCAGTTCAGTTCCCAAAATACCATCCCTGATGTTGTAGGCAGAAGAGGAAGAGAAGGGGTCGGTCCGCAATTTGGCAGGTACGAGCCATGTTCCCAGCTCCATCGTGACTTTACAGCCCCAGCTTTGGAGCTGCAGAACCCAGGATGGGTGAAGGTGCTCCTAGCTCTGCCCTCTCCGACTCAAAGCATAGGGAAAATACTTAGTCTTCTGCTATTATGCCTTCCCAGGCTACCTACCGCAGGCAATAGATGGAGTCTGTAGGCTCTACAGTAAATAAAGATGGAAGGGTTTCTTATCCCACAGTTCCACGTATTTCAGAGGTGGTGGTGAGGAGAAGGAGGAGGGATGACCCAGCGCAATCTTTAAATCTTTGTTTCCCCGGGCTCCCTCAGCCTATTTCTTCACAAGCTTTGTGCTATTTCAACCAACTTTTATTTTTTGAAAAATAAACCAGAACAACAAATACAGGTGGGTTTTGAGGGAAACTGCTGGGAGAACTTTGGATCCTGGCAGCAATCTCCTGACATCACTGAAACCCCAGGTCTATTTCTCCCCAATGGAAGACAAGAACCCTCCTGCTCAGCCCCGGCCAGGAAGGGGCTCTCCCCAAGCTGCTGGGGTCCGTGTGACTTTTCACCACATGCAGCTATTGGTTCCAGATGGGGAGAGGAGATGAAGAGCTGCTGGGCTGTGGCAGAGCAGCCGCAGCAAGGAGGCTGTGGGGTACTGTGGCTTGACCCAGGGGATGGAGTCTGGTCTGGTGGCCACAGAAACCACCAGCTGCAGCAGGCTCGGTGGATGTGGGCTTCCCTCCCCAGTATCCCTGGGAGGGGAGAGGGATGCTGTGCTGTGAAACAGGCTGGGCTGGATTCAGGCTTTTCAGAGTTAGCACCAGGGATGCTGCCGTGTGGCAAAGCACTAATTTATCCAGAGCAAGTCAGCCCCCACAGCCACGCAAAGCCCTTCTGTTCTGAGGGTACTCGTATCAGATAAGTACATCTGTCATATTTCCCTGTCTCAGCTTAGAGAGGCCTCTTAACCCCTGCCAACAGGAGCTAGCAACGGCTGAGAATCTCAGGCAACTAAAGCCAATTGAAAAAATAGAATAAGTATTCAAGTTAATCAGAGAAATAAAGATGAGAGAGGGAGGAGGACCCTACAGCACGCTAGCTCCTGTCTGCCACTGGGAGCACCATCTTAAAATGATCCAAACATCAAGGCATCACATGAACTCCCAGCTGCAATCAAACAGGCTTCTCTTCTATAAGCTTTGAGAACACTTTCTGATGAAAAACATGCCAAAGGGTCCACTCAAAATGATGGAAACCAAGAAATCCAAAACCCAAGAACACAAACCCATTGCTCAGCTGCAAACCTGGCCACAGAGCCACAGCTGGCCCACAAACCCAACACCAAGCAGCACATGGGCTGATGGTCATCCCTCGCTGACCACTGTAGCCTCAGCATGCCTTTACTTCATGGTGCATCTCTGATGGAGTCTTATCATCCATTTTCTCACTCTGGACTGTGTAAGAGAAATTTACAGAAAAAGACAAATGCATCACAGCCTCCACTCTGAGTCCACCCTGCTGGTCACAGTTCAAATGATACCAAGTATAAATATTTCTTTAGTAGGGTAAGCTGAGTCAAAAGACCACAAAAGAGTAAGCAAGACCCCTCGGAAGAGAAATTTAAAGTGTGGGTGTCAGGAGGATGGGACCAACCATTTTTCAGCTGTGCCCTGTGTCAGGACAAGAGGTAACGGATACAAACTGGAACACAGGAAATTCCACCTAAATATGAGGAGTAACTTTTGCTTACAGGGTGACGGAGTCCTGGAACAGGCTGCCCAGAGAGACTGTGGAGTCTCCATCTCTGGAGACATTTAAAACCTGCTTGGGCGTGCTCCTGCTCTAGGTGATCCTGCTTTGGGTGGGGAGTTGGACTAGAAGATCCCTAGAGGTCACTTTCAGCCCGTATCATTCTGTGATTCTGTGAAACATCAGGCAAAAAGACCAATCAAAAAAGCCATAGGCTTAGGATGGGTTTCAGGAGATGACTCTGACAACTCATACTTTATTCCAAAGCCAAGGAGTGCCTGTCTCTTACCAGATCAGCTCTGGTTAGCCCTACCCTGGTACCATACCTCCTTCATCTCACCAGTTTGCACCTCCCAAAAAACCCTCTGTGAGCCTCCCAAATCTGCCCTGGAAAGCTACACTGTGGGATCACTCCATCCAGCTTTACTACTTCCAAGGAGGTGACTGTACCACCTTGGTGCTGGCAGAGTCGCCTGAATCTGTTCTCAACACCAAACAGGCACAAACACACACACATGCACACACACACCCCGCCAAACCAGCCCCTTTGGTAGCAGAGCAGAGGGTTAAAGTCCCAATTATAGAATTGGAAAAGCAGTTACCCAAGAGAAAAATAAACCAATTACAAAAAAAGCCAAAAACACAATTCCAGATTATATTTAACACTCAAATTCCTCCTTAATTGCTCCAGTGTCTCAGCCAGCTTGCAGGGGAGGAGTGGGGACTGACAAATTAGCTCCCCCCAGGGCTGCTTCCCCCTGGGGAGCTTTCCCAATTTACATTCCCATTGTGTTCTTTAATTAGTACATTCCTACAGCTTTTCTGAGAGTCCCAACACTTCCAGGGCTGTGACAGTTCTTTATAAATAATAAATCGGAGGGAATATTCACTGTACCCTGCTTCACTCCTCTCAGTATCCCAGTCGGTGGCTGGCAGCTTTGGCAGGGACCACACACGGCCTAGAGCAGCCCACCACCACCAGCCCCTGAGGTGGCCTTCGGTGGGGATGTCAATAACCTCCCTTCTGCTTCTTCTACCCACCTTGCAAACCCCTTATTCGGGGTCCCGCTTCCTAGTCAGGCTTCTCCCAGGCAAAGTGTTTGGACTTGATGGCATCCCTGTAATGCGGCCCCCCTTGGTCGTGACAAGGGCTGAGGGGACACTTTGAGAAAAGGTTCCTGCAGCCCTTTGGTGGTCCAGTGGATAGGAAGGACATGGCCCAGAGGATCACTGGCTCAGACAGGCTTTATGACTCTACCCAGAGCCATCCCAACCCCAGCATCAGCGAGCACGCACCATGCTGCTCCTCTGCACCAGCACACAGGCAAAACTCTCCAGCCTACGATTTCTTAAACATGATAGTTGCTTAAGAAAAGATTGGATGCTTCACTTAGTGACATGGTTTAGCTGATGTCATGGTGTTAGGTCATAGGCTGGACTCGACGATCTCAGAGGTCATTTCCAACCTCACTAATTCCATGATTCTGGCACCTCAGGGATGCATGAACAACTTCCTTAAGGAGAAAAAAAAAGGGGGGAAAATATATTTAGTCTGCAGCACATCAACCAGCCTTTGTCAAGGACAGGGGCTGGGCAGAGCCCAGGATCCCTTGGTACCCAGAGCAGTGGGAAAGACTCCAACGCCTTCAGTGTCACAAGGGTTTCACCCAGATAACCCTAAAAACCAAATGGGAAAAAAGTCAAAGTAAAGGAAAGACAACTCAGCGCAGTCGTGCATCAGAGCCTCCAACCTAACATTTTCCCAAGTCTCATTATGGATGATTTATGAAGGCTGACACCACTATTAACCTCTGACCATGTCCCCACTGCCTGCAGGGCATTTTGCAGCCTGCTCGGGACTGTTTGGCAGCAATGTGGGGAGACGATTCCATTTTTATCTCCCCAGCTAACACAATTAGGTGCTTTGAAGAAGACTCATCAGATCATCTTACCTGCAGCAACCCAGGCATTTCACCCACCCTCACTCCTGGGATGAGCCCTACACGCAGCCGTGCCACTCACACAGTGTGCTTACACACATATAGCACCGCTTGGCACAGGTGGCGGGTGCTAATAACCCACCATTTGGAACCCCATCTGGTTCTGACATGTCCATTATTCAAAGGCATTTGGCAAAGTCCTTGGGCAACTCATTTGCAGAGTCCGGGTCAGTTCACAAGCTCATGAATTCCCAAACTATTTGCTGGTCATACCCATAGCCAAGCTGTGAATATGTTTTTGGCAGAGTTGAAAGGAGCGAGTGTTTTCTGAAAACACCTGTCTTTGGAGGCTGCAAAAGCCCACAGATTTCCATTCCCATTTAAGATGCATGTCTAGTCCTCCCACAGGTGGGAACACAATTTACTTGTCTGCAACTATAGAGCGCTGCAACTATGAGATTGGCAATCTCATGGGAGATCAAGTGACATCAGGGCTCCTGAGACAGGGATGTGAGTCTCACCACACCCTTCCCTGTCCACCCAGGGCTGGAAACTGGTCCTGGTCTGGGACCATCCTCAGTCCCTCTACCTGGCCCCTCTCATCCTGTTTTGGAGTGACTGCTTCTGCAGCTGAGCCCCAACTCCAGAGCGATGCCCTGAAAGCACAGGCAGCAGCAGCAGCCTTGGGAGCATGCTCCTGGTCCTGCAGCTCCCGCATCAGGATAATGCACCGTCTGGATCCCCATGGTAGATGTGGAGAAAGCACACTCAGCACCTTTATTTCCAGCAAACTCTTACCATGCTTTCCTCTCCCTCAATCCACTGGAGCTGCAGCACATTGCAAAGTGCAGACCACTGGGGTTTGTTGCTCTGCCCATACAAAGATGCAGCAAGTTCTTCCCTCCCTGCAGCCAAAGCTCTGCTCTTCTCCTCCCCAGCTGCCTTACTCAGTGCAAAAGTTTGCTTAAGCAGTGGGCAACCCAAGCACGAAGGGCAGTCCATGAGGCTCTCTGAGATCAGGCGGCATCGCACACCCTCTCAGAGAAGAAGCAGGAGGCACAGGCGGGGGAATAGGAGACGTGGTTTGCTTGGAGACAGCTCTGTGCTTTTGGCAGGACTCGAGGGCATTTGTTTTGAAGCTGTGTTTACATGCCTTTGATCAGACATGTTTAACTTTTCTGGTGCGTGACAGCAGCAAAACAAGTTTGATACAAGGATAATGAAACACATTGTACGCCTGTACGTGTAAACGGCTACAACAAGGCTGCACACATCAGTAACTCAAACTGGGGGCAGTGAGGGGGGTGTGAAGACAGGAAGATGCATCATGATGATGCCAACAAGTTAAATGTATAAAAAAATAAGCACTAACCCAGCAACAACAGCTCAATCTCAGCTGCTGGAGTTGGCCAAGTGAAGCCTGCTCTGGGCCTGGTGCAGAAAAAAAATCCCTCCAGCATCACAGGGAGCTTTTCCATAGCAGCTGAACAGGGCAGGAGCATTGCGGCTCAGGAGGACTCAGAGCTTGCTTGTAGGAGCACCCTAGGGCACTGGGGTGGAGCAAGTCCCAAGCCTTTGAGGCTTGATAAACCTTTGAGGTTTATCAGCAACCCTCAAAGTCAGAGCCATCTTTTAGAAAGACTGGCACAGGACTAGAAAGCAAAAAGGAAAGGCACCTTTCGGAGATGGTCTTGAAATAGCTGCTCTCCAAAATGCTGTGGAACACCTGGTACAATTACCAAAGATGTTCTTGCATATCATAGAATGGTTTGGGTTGGAAGGGACCTCTCATGGTCATCTAGACCAACTGACCAAGTAAATGCCCTGCCATCAGTTCTAGTCTTGCAATGCAGTAAGACCTCACTTCCAGCACACCAGGGAAACACAGAGTACTGCTGGCATCCTTCACATGGGAGGACAACATGGGAACTCTGCGTACAGCCGTAAGGTAGGAAATGTTTTCAGGTGCTGCAATGTGAGCAGCCGCACATTGAATATCTGAAGTAGTACCTAGCATGGGGGGAACCTGGACAGACTGAGGTCTGCTCCCACTGTGCAGTTTGGATGCAATAACTCTATTTTGGATGTTAAAGGAGATGTGAAGGAGTGTGAATTCTCCAGCCTCCACTAGAGAGCAAACCCAGGCATGTTTAATTTATTAGAGCAAATTCCAGCACAGAGACTTTATAATACAATCCCATGCTGACCATGCTTTAAGATGAGAGATGCCACCATCTCTCCGTGCTTAGCGCAGCAAATGAGTGGAGCGCATTGGCACAAGAGGTTTCCTAATGGCATGCCACCTCACTACGCAACCTGTCAAGCCGATGCAGGCTTAAGCAGTGGATCTTAGCTGGCAATAGAGGGGGAAGTGAATACTCAGCTGTGATAAATATTTAACGTGCTTTTAGTCCTGAAGAAGTGTAGCACTGAGGCCATCATCCTGTAAGTGAAAACCAAGGCTGATTAATGGGGGAAGGTACTCCCATTTATGGGAGGTTAGGATCAATCCCAATTCTCAGCTATTTGTTGAATCTTTAATGCTCTTTTTCGAGAGCAGAGCTCCTTGGTGAAGGGCAGTGTCCTAATAAGACTGTTTTAACAGTATGGATGTTAAGGGGGTATAAATAAAAGCCCCCTGTGAAAAATAAACAATGAGTTGGAAAAGGAAGGTTTCATGTGGTCACTGCATTTGGCTGGCTTGGCAAAAGACACTTTTGAGGTCTTCTCTCTACTTTGGAGCATGGCTCTTCTTCTTTCAGAACCTGTAGAGTCATTTCAGAGCTGAGCCCATGGTTACCCCCCAGACCCTCCTCTCTGCCAGGACAAAGACAAGCTGCTGCTTTGAGAGGAGCGAACACCAGTGCCAGCCCAGCAGCCCATGTTTGATCTATCCATGTCCTTCACTCTATGCTAGAAAGGTCTCCACCTTCTTCCACACCACAGCCCTCTTCTCAGGTTCGCAGTTTCACCATCTCATGCTCCATCTCTTCCCTCTCTGAGCAAGGTGGTCCCATATCACCTTCTATCTCACCAGCTAAGACAAATCCCCTGCCTCCGCAGCTGTATCAGACTCAGCTGCACCTCCTTCCATGCTCTCAAACACCTCCCTTTACTTCTTTCTCCAAAGCACCCAGGCTGAACAGACAGCTTGCATTTGCAAGGCATTTCCTGGAGGTATATCAAGGACAGAGCATCCCCCTTTGTCCCTTTTGGGTGTTCCATTGCATCACCATTCCATGCTCACTTCCCCTAATAAATCCCTTTTGCTTTTCTCTCTCTCACCATCCAGTAGGATCAGCCCTGCTGCCCACAGACAAAACTCCCCCTGCACATCTCTGCTCACTGGCCATCCCTGCCTTGCTGGCAAGCAGCACAGAAGCAAGGCTACGTTAGCCTTGTAATGAAGACAAAGAGCCACATATTCCTGCTGCCCCTCTCCATCTGCCCGTGCCTTTCTGGTTGCATTAGGCCTTATGCTGATTCTTGTCTGAATCTAACCATCAGCTCCTTCCCAGTCGTGCTGTTCCCCTGGCCCTGTGCTGGGGACAATGAGGCCAATGGAGGAACAAAAGGAAGGGGATGAAAAGTGAGGTAGGAAAGGTGACAGCAAGAGGCAGCGAGGGACAGAGCCTATTCTCGTCAGGAGAGATCAAAGATGCTAGAGGCAAGTGCAGGGTCCCACACACAAGGTGGGGCTGCAACATCCTTTCTGAGCTACTCTGGGTCCATCAAACCATCGGCTGCAACAGAGTAGGTTGTCTGAGCTGAAAAAGGGTGCTGGCTTCTCCCCAGGGTGATGACAACTGGGATATGAAGACAATGTCACTCTCAGGCAGGAGCCCAGAGCCTCCTTGAGCCCCAAAGACTTTCCTCCCACTCCGAACTCCAAGGGGACCAACCACCAAAATCCTTTCTGTCCGTCCAGCCCTGGATCTGCTGTGATGATCCTCAGAGGCAACCCCAAAAATGAGACTGACCCAAAAGCAAGCAGCATGGTTGGAAATCCTCTCTCCATGGCAAAGACAAGTAGTAATGGGTACAAATTACTCCTGGGGAGATTCCGACTGGAGACAAGAGGAAAGGTTTTTCACAACAAGGACGATCAGTCATTGAAATAATCTCACCAGGGAGGTGATGGAGTCCCCAACAGTGGACACTCCTAAGATTCTACTGAATAGGGTGCTGGGCCATCTTGTCTAGACCATGTTTTTGCCAAGAAAGGTTGGACCAGATGATCCTTGAGGCCCCTTCCAACCTGGTATTCTATGATGCTATGACACGTTCTCCTGCTCAGCCTTAACAAGCTGTCCCAGGCTCTCCTTGAGCTCCCATTAAAAAAAAAAAAAAAGAA
>WEIS01043358.1:0-22928 GCA_013389965.1 Todus mexicanus
TTTATTATTATTATTATTTTATTCCCTTAAAGCTGCACATCCCAGCTGGCATGTTTCAATCCTATAAATGTCTCAATATAATACACCATCATTGTCTGATGTATGGGCCCCCATTTGGTGCACCATGTCCAAAGAATATTTCTTCATGCTCGAATGACTCATGTATGAGGAGATTAATCTCGCTGGGGGAGAAATCGGTGTCTCTCCTGTGGAAGCAAGTCGCTATGCACACATTAGCTGCTGATCTCACTCATGTTCTTAATATTCAGGGTACAGCTTCTATCTGTCATAAAAATCCTTTTGTCCTTCCCCAACTTGGTGTCATTCTCCAGTCCTGCTTGCAAAGTAAAAGGGAGAATTTAAAATGAATCTTTAAAATAGTACAGTGAAGTAACACACTGAATGATACTACTCATTTTTAATTGGTAAGCCTATGTGCCATTCTTTCTAGGTGCCAGGTAGTCTTACCCTTGTCTTTAGCCTGCAACTCTTAGCAAGAGGATACAAATGTCTGGCTTCCTTAAATGAAGAGGGCATCCGTTTTGATTTAGATCACCTCCTCAGATTCTCAAAGAGGTGAGGGTTAAGCCATATAGCATTTTGATTGCTGGCAAGACAGTATTTAACAGGCAGCTTCTGTCTTTGAGAGAAATGAAAGCACAACACACACTTATCGCTAGATGTACATTATCATTTTCTTGTTGGCTAGGAAATAAACCTTATGTTCCAAATGTTTTCATCAATATGAAAACTTCTTGTGAGCTTTCTTATTCCTCCTGTATGATTCAAACCCCACTTTCACATCCATTGAGCAATGGTAGAAAGCAATAAGGACATTATAAGTAACTTTGAGATAAACTAATTCACACCATAAGCTGCAATTTAAAAGATTGGTCAATGTTTCCTCCAAAACGGAGACCTTACCTAAACAATTACATTTAAAGTCACAGATATAATTCTATGCAGCTTTGTCTTTATTTGAAACCTATCAAAAACCTGAGGCTGCTGCAACCAGTGCCAGTAAGCAATCTAGAGCTATTAATTAGTACACCCATGTTTTTGCCACAACAAACATTTTAATTTGTCCTCTAAACAGTGTTCATGATATTAGCCCTTTGCTCCTGTTTTATTTTTGTCTGTGTGATATACATTACACATGAGAGTCCTACGTCCATATGTCCACAAATTGTGGTGGACATATGGCAGCATACAGAAAAGCGGTCTTTTACATTTTGCATACAGAAGCCTTTGCAACCATTATCGTGGATGCATTACAGCATCCCTTTATGTCATGTTGCTATTTAGTCAAGTTTGTGTCATGTATTTGAACCTTCTCAGCTGGCTTGATTTATTTTAATTGTAGGCACTGGGTTAGTTTATTTGTAACAAGCAGTGTGTGGAAATTGCCCTAGTAATAATTCCTGCAACAAACATCATTTATTTAGTTGATTATGAAGAAATGTCGGTTCTACTTGCAGGAAAGAACAATAACATGTTTTATTTTTAGATTTATTGAATGCTACTTGTCATTAGCTCTCTATCTAATGAAAGTATATATAGGGAAAGCATTACCAAAGACAATGGGAAAAAAAAATCAGCCCTCAGGAAGGACTTATGCTTAATTTCGAATTTTAGAAAGTGGTGTCATCTCATGAAAAATCTATCAAATAAAAATTATTTAAGTAAAAAACCCAGGCTGCTTTGAAATGATCGGATTTTTAAATACAATCTGCAGGCATTTCATGTAAACAAGGTGCATTTTAAGACAGGATATATGAAGATGCTCACTTTCAGGCATTCAGATTAAAAAAAAATCTCATGGAGAATGAGTGAACTGTTCATTTCCAGCCAGCTCAAAGCAACCAGCACTGTTTGGAATATCACTAACAGGCTCTGATGGGCCAAGCTCAGAAGTGATACGTAAATAGGTGTTGTAGTTTCTGGATGTACATCCACGTGAGCAATGCTGTCAGGGAATTTCCTGCACAGTCTCTATGGTATCACTCTCAATATTTTCCACCCTTTTTTCGTAAGCAATTTTATTCTCAAAATACCTTGAGGAAAAGTCAATGACAAAGAAGCAAATCAGGAGAAGACATTATAACTTCATGGGACGCATTTTGAACCTAGATATGCTCTAAAGGCAGGTTTCATCTCAACTCACTCCAGCTGTTGAAAGGCATGGGCTATTCACTCTAGTCCACTGAGTGGTCTTTCTTTCAGNGTCAACTGAGAGGCCTTTCTTTCAGGAACCTTTAGAGGTCTCTTCCATTTTAAGGAATGAATTATTTCTGGAGGTGTCTATGTTTCTCCATTGCCTCTGAGAAGAGTGTAAATAGGAGCCAGATCATGTACCTGAGTGGCTAACACTGTCATTTTACCTGGCTGATATTAGGCTAGAAGACCTTCACCCTCAGATTAAAGTTTCTCCCCGAATAATAAACATACTGCAGAAGATAATGAAGCTCTACATTTGCAGTAAAGCTTTACACAAGTCCTTTACCTGATGTTTTAAGTACCATAGGCCATACTGCCTTTCCCATTCCTCTGAAATAGGTGCTCAGCTGTGGGATGTGCTGCAGCCACAGCTCTGTGCTGCTTCACTACATACTGGCCACCAGTGGTCCCCAGAGCCAGCTAACAGCACTCAGGCTTCATCATACCCCACATTAGCTCTCTCACTCTCTGTCTGACATAATTTATGCAGTATAAAATTGAGGATGGAGAGGGAAAGCGAACAGATCCACTGGGCATAAAATAAACAAAGTCAGGTAGAATATCTGCTCCTGTCAGTCTAATCCAGCTTCTTCTGATATTGTGGTAGAGCTCTTTCAGATGTTGGCAAGGTGGACCCTTTTGTTGTTATTGCAATGATTACTGTCAGGTGCAAAAAGACATCTGCAGTCTTATAAATAATAGTAAAACAATATCTGAGCTCAAACAGCACCAGTAATTTCTCTGTAAAGACTTCTTTATGCACTCTCAGTTGGGAGAGAAAAAGCCTAAGGCCAAACCACTGGTTCAGTTGTCTTGAGCAAAGGTCAGTTGTTTTGCTGTTTCTGGCACAGGGCAAAGGAGGAGTAACATCGCTGTACAACTCCCATTACTCCCGCACCAAGCTGGAGTGAGGGCAAAGATCTGAGAGCCTTAATAGTGCTAGAGCTCTCTGCAGACAGACAGACTGACGACAGCTGTGAGCCTCCTGTATTGTGGCTACCTACTTGTAGAAAGTATAACCAATCTGGTTTGCTAAGACTAAGCAATAAAGTTTCTGAATATCAAGGTTAAGTAATAAATACAAAGCAAAGGGAAAGTATTCCCTCAATTCTTGAATAAAACATTCCAAGAAAGTGCAGTGCTAATGGATATGAAAAAATAAGCACAATGTAGCAATGCAGTGCAATGTCTCCTTAAGTGCAAGGAGCATCATGCACAGACTGGTTTAAATTTTATGCAGTTTCACCCCACACACTTCAGATGAGAACAGTAATGTATCCTTCAGTTCTGTTTCCCTGCATGCAGCAGGTAAAAGGGGTTGCTCTTTTCCTTGTCTTCATTAAGCACGTTCCAAGCAAACGACAAGGACACTTGCCAGCTAAACTAAGCATGGATTAAAACTACTTTCCATATGCCCAGTGCCAATAGTTACCTGGCAACAAGTATTCCTTTTCTTTCTCTACCCAAACTGGTAGCATAGGCAAAAAAGTGGGTACTAAATTAATTTCCAAATTAAGTGTAAAGCTTCTGTCAGAATTAATTTCTCGGCTAATATGGATGGTGTGGCTCCCTTGCCTCCATCCAGTTCCACAAGGATCATACTATCCCTGGAGGCTGTTCATTGCTTCTCCCAAGGTATATGTCTATGGTATGAGAGTTGTCCTGGTTTGAGTTAGAACAGAACTATTCTGTTCATTGATCTTACTTTTCAGCTCAGTCACTTCTAACTAACTGTATTTTATGAAGTTAATGGTAGATTTTCACAGAGTCTCTGCTTCTAGCAGTGATAATGCCCAGTGTTTAGAGTTACTACCATCGATTGGTATGCAGACCAAGATCACTGCTAGATCTTGTGTACCACATTGCGAGTGCAGAAATTAAAGGCTGCACCTGTAGGGAGAACCAAACACAATAGATGACCCTAAGCTGACCGGTGAGGGATTCTGTCCCATACATATCATATTCAGTATAGAGCGGAGGGATCATGAGGGTCAAGCTCTCTTCTTCAATGGCTGGTGTCCAAGGAGGACTCTGTCCATTCTGCCTTTGATCCTGACCATGTGTTCCTGAATCCAGATCCAGAATCCAGCTCGTGAATCCATTTTCCATCTGGTGCTAAGCCAAGTTTGGGACTTCCCCAGTGCCTGCTCCACAGCATCGGTGGTGATAGTGAGGTAATCACCCTGCAGGGAGTGGGAGGTGGGGAGTGGAGTGAGGTGTTGGGTTTGATACTGATTTTTGTATATATTTGTATATATTTTTATGTTCATATTATTATTATTCTCATTAAAGTGGTTCTAGCTTTCTTTTCTAATCTGTAAGTCTCTCTCCTTTATTCCCTTTCTCTTCCTCTTTGAGAAGGGAGAGGGATTAACAGAGACCATCTGTTACAGCTATAGTGAGCAGCCCTGACCCTAAGCTGTGACAGGAGTAAAAAGCATGACACTCAGAAGGCAAAGGAATAAGTGTCAGGAACAAACCTGAAGTCCTGTTAGCTTAGAGAACCAGCTGAATACATGTAGTGCTCACCAGACTGATCCCAGCATGTAGCTGTTCTCTCCCTTCTTCCTTACAGATTGGCCTTTCATAGACTCAATCATAGAATGTTTTGGGTTGGAAGGGAGCTTTAAAGGTCATCTAGTCTAACCCCCTTTATCTTGGTGGAATGCAAACTTACAGACCAATAAATCTGAAAAGCACACAGTTCCACTTGTGGCATCCAAATGATGGGTAGGCTCTCCAGTGAGGTCATAGCTCCATTGAGTCTGATGCGACAACACACCTAGCTGAGGATCTGTCCCAAAGTACCTGCTTGATTTCACTAGTCAGTCCTCATGCTTTAATTGAGACTGCAACCTCATCGTAGAAGGTCACCAAATTTGTCAGGTATGATTTGCTCTTAGTAAAGTCATGCTGGCTATGAGCAAGCATCTTCTCATTTTCCATGTGCCTTTCCAGGAGGATCTGCTCCACGATCTTGCTGGGCACAGAGATGAGAAGGGAAAGGTCTGATGTATCAACTTCTGAAAAACAGTGAAAAAAGTGAAAATCCTTCCTGTAGCAGACTGAGCACAACATGTATGCTAGAAGGATCCTTAATGTTCTGGGAGTATGGGATGAAACAGGTTGTCTTATCTGCTGCCACATCATAAAAGTGAACAGTTGCAGGTACAGATACACAAATACAAACAGGAGCAAGAATCACACTGCTAAGTCCAAGCTCATTACTTTTTTCCCATAAACCCACATCTCCGTTTTCAAGTCTAAACAGACTTGGATCAGGAGCTTGGTTTTGTTGCAGTTTCACATATACAGATGAGGAGAGAGGGGGCTGAGGGAGACTCAGTGGAAAGGGGTGTTAAGGCCTTATCCATCACAGGTTGTGTGATAAGCAGAAGACAAACTTGTATTCCACATTGACAGGTTAGATGATTCTTCATGAATTCCAGCTTAGTCCTTACCTAGATTTTCACTTGTACCCCACCCTTTTTAAAATCAATTAATTATTAAAATTGCTGAAGCTTTCCGTTTCATTCCCTTTTCTCCCTACCACACATCAGCAGAACACTCCTTGTCTTAGTCTTCTACAGGAATTTCAGTTTCTGCAGAGTTTTCTATGTTATCTTCTCATCTTCTCCTGCTCCCTCCTGCTTTTCTACCCACCCTCATCAGTGATTTTCCCTTCCCTGCTGCTACCCCTAACTCATAGACAGGTGCTGATGGGATGCATGGACAACCCCACTGCACACAGCAAGCAAGAGCAAGCAAGACTGGCAATAAACCTTTGAAACCCAGTTCTTATCCCCATTCCAACCCCCTGACAATGCTGAACATCCTGAAATCCAAATGCATCCAGCATGGCAGGCAGGGCAATGTTTTCCCAGGCTCAGCAGAGGTTGCACGGGGAAAAGATATCCTGCTTCACTGCTTCAGTATAATCAGAGGGCAGCAACCTCACAGCTGTGAACTATAACCTTTTAGAATGTGTTTAATGCAGTCTTTATGGCAGCCATTATTTTTACAGTGTTTTCACTTTGAGAAAGAAAACAGAGCAAATGTTTGCAACAACTTAGCTAAATAAGCTCAACAGGTGAGGTGTGGTGCTTACCTGGGCCAGCCCAGCCCACCTGGCAACTCACCACACTTAGCAGGGAGAAATCAAAAGGGGGCTGAAACGGGACCTACACTCAGAAAGGAAAAAGTTTCTTTCCCTGCTTCAGTTTTTGTTTGTTTCTTTAAGTAACAGACTGTTTCAGAAAAATAAACACACAGAAGGGCTCAGGGCAAAGATACATTTTGTATACAGCTTTAATGAAAACATGTTTTTCTTGTTAACACCTTGTTATATCCTAAAATCACAATACAGAAAAAACTGTGAATAAGGCTGCGTGCATAGACATCTCAGATTTTTAATGAAATTCACAAACCAACATAGCTTCCCCCACATGCTCGCTGCTACTACGGCAGCAGCAGCTTTTAGTGTGCGTGAACCTGGCTGAGTGCTACCTGCATGCTCTCCCTGTGTGCAGTGTGCTGTGAGGACTGCTCAGCCACAGGTTTGCAAAACTGAAGTCTTCTCACCAGGCTGAAAACAGCACACAAATGAGATATAACTGTGAAAGCCACAGGCTGAGACTATTATTTTTCATTAGAGACCACTTTTGAAGTCTGCTTTCATACAAGCCAAAAGCATCAGCCCACAGACTGGCTAAAATATTACAGGAATTACTCTGCACAGCCTCGCAGAGTTTGGGGTGGACTTTTTGATTCACTGCATTATGATTAATACATTGGCAAACACACTATCAGAAGCTTTTATCTGAGCAGCTTCATAAGGCCCTTCAGGACTCAACATAGCATGTTCCATCCAGAGGATAATATTTCCATTTCAAAAGACTTCAGCAGCTTCTTTCCAACAAATTTTTGTAATTTAATTCCCTGCTGAACCACGTCAGCACAAGCTGCTGGGTTGCAGAAGTTAGATGAGATTCAGAAGACAATCACCGCCACACAGAGCTGGAGAGGAAATACCATTTGTGGAAAAAAAAAAAAGAAAGAAAAAAAAAAGTGACATTTTTTCTCTGATAATGACCCCAAAGTGATTCTGTTCCCTGGTAATGATCCAGAGCCCCATGTTTCTGCAATCTGCTGGGCCACCATGAAAGAGAGGCACGTTGCTGTAATGAGTGATAGCAGCCAGAGAAAGGATCTTGGGACAATGCTGACACTGGAAAGCAGGCGCTGGTTGTTCAGCAAGTAACGAAACTCTACTTGTAATGAGAAGACAAGAAAAGATGGTACTGGAAATTGCCAGTGTTTGAACTCTGAAACTCAGTGGGAGGGAAAAGAGAAGTAGTTTTTGTGAAATACCTTGTTCTCTGGAGTTTCAGAGAAAAACTCGTGCCTTGGGGCACTTGAATGCTCACTCAGATCAACTCTTAAAGAAGAAGGTTGAATTCCCTCATATATTTAGTGGCAAGAGGGGGCCTTAAAGCCAGATTTAGACCCACTTTATACCACATTATTAATATTAAGAAGCCATAAAAGACCTTTAGTGTTATTAGAAATCGGACTTTGAATCCCAACAGAGTACAAAACCTGAAGCTGAACTAGAATATCAAACCCAGACTTTGGCAAAGTTCAGAAATTAATCTCCCTTTAAAACTGTTACTCAGTTTAGAAAATAGATCAGTCATCTGATATGTGAGCTGCAATTCCCATTAGCTTTGGGGAAATTCTCCTATTGATCTGGACTCGTAGCACAACTTAACTTCTGCATAATAATTACTGCCCTTGAAACATGTCTACTTTACTATTTGTAAGGACAAAAGAAAAGTACTGCGGATTTTACAGAAATAAAGTGTGATTTTTTTCTCAAAAGAGTACAGATCTGTCAAGCCTGAGAGAGAGTAGCCTCTGGTGCAGATGGATAGATACGATATACCCACTCTCACTACTTCTTCAGTGTAGATATGGTAGCATTATTTTTAGCACAGCAGGTGTAGAAAAGAGTGGTTTAGAAAGAAAGAAAACAAGAAAACAAAAATAATGAATTATTTATGCAAGTTAAATCAAAATATGCTCCATATAAATGTTTAATCAGGTTTTCACCAACTTCTCTCCATATGCTCTGCCTTGCTCAACAGCAGATTTCTAATGGAATTACTAAATATATCTTAATAGCTCTGTACATAGTATTATGCAATTCAGCTTCTGCTTATAGAGTTTTTCTTTCAAAGCAGCTACAGTAAGATAAGCAATAAAGTCTCTCAGAATTAATATTTAAAGAAAGGAATTAGTAAAACTTTTGAGGGATTTTCCTTCTACACCATTTTTGTCACAGACAAGTGTTACAGGAGGTGACAGTCATACGGTATATACAAGCACAATCACTGTGCCAGTACACATTGGGTCAGATGCAAGTCTTTGTCATATTTGAGAAATACAAGTTGCATTTGTCTGACAACTTGCTGGGACAGTCAAAAGAGGGGTCACTCTGGCCTTTATATTAGGTCTCCAGAAGGCACCAAAAGCTTCCACTGCTCTTTTTCCATTCCTCCAAAACTTTCAAATGAAATCAAATCCGGTTTGTGGTTTATTACACCTGGCTTGCTCAGTTACCAGTTTTTACCCCTCAGAGCCATCTTTTCAGGAGTGGTAGAGAACTGAAAGCTGGTATCCTGGGTGGGCTGTCAATCACCACAAGCAATAGCAGCTCCCCAACCAAACCAAAATACCTACAGAGCTCTTCTTCCTTTTCCAGTATACCAAAATGCTGACACAAAAGTACTCACTCCCCCCTTTCCAGAACACAAGCAATTCAATACCCTCAGCTTTCCCTCAGCACTAGCTGCTCTGTTTCTTGTCTTCCTTTTTATACAAAGCAGCTGGTCCCTGCAGATTAACAGAGCCCAGCTGCACCTGGTCTCCAGCCACTTAACCCCTTCTGAGCTGGTTCTTCACCCCTGCAAAAGAAAACAGGGTTGTCAGCTTTCCAGGAGACTCCTGGGGCTTGCAATAGGAGCATCCTACCAGCAAAGACAGTATAGGTTTTAAACTGGGAGGAAAAGCTTGCCATGGTCTGAAAAGATTTTTATGTTGCGCAGTAAGCCTCACTCTTTATAGAGCTTAGAGACAAGGGTGTGAGAGAATTAAGCAGACTTAGAAACAATAATATCATACATAAATGTATTAAGGATTTATGGACATTATTTTATAACTTGTTGAATTTGATGTGGAATGATCTATGCTCTGTAACTACCTTAATTATTTTGTAAAATACTCCACTGTTATGTCATTGCTCTTTAAGAATGCTGTATAGTGGTTAAAAAGTATTTAGACAGAATGTGCACCTGTATGAATATCTTCCAGACTTTCCCAAGGGGACCAGAGTCCATATTCACAAGGGTTTCTTCTTAGTGCTTGTGAAATCCTCAGAAACCTGAGGTCAGTATTACATAGGTATTTGTGATGGCTGAAGCATTTAGTGCCTGCTGGAGAAAATCACAAAAGTTAATCATCAGTGGTTTTGTCAAAAATGTCTGTGTAGGAATTTAGCTATGCTTGCTGTAAGAATATTATTTAGAATTTTGCATTAGTTATTTTTTCACCAATATACATTTCTGAATAATCATTTGCAATTAGGAGTGAATGTATTTAAATAAAATGTATATGTGGAGAGGGCTTACCTCTTCAGAAATAAAGATTTTTCTGATATCTCTAAACCCACAGGAATCATCAATAGCTGAGGAAGATGAAAAAGGGATAATGGAGTTGAAAGGATGAAGGCCCATGAATTTATAAGTTTAGGATTATAGATTCAGTAACCTGTTGTCTCCCAATCCTTCAAGATTGTTTCAAGTAACAAAGTTATTTCTCCATCACTGGAGCTTTCAGCTCCTGCTCCCACTAAAGAATTTCCTCTTTGGAAGGCTGTTGTACCCTTTCGTGGCAATTCTGGTATGAGACAGAAATCTGCATAATATCAGTTATATTGTCTTCCAAGTGAGCCATCTAAAGGACACTCAGGACTCATGTAACTGCAACTAGAGCTGTTCTCCAGCTCCTTGAATAGGCACCCAGACAAGCCTGGACGCCGCACTCATCTTTCCAGACATTATGTAGTTCAACTTTCACTGTGGTGGAAATACTTCTCGCTATGTCTGTGTCTCCTTCCTCCAGCCCTGGGAGGAACTGAGGCTGTCCAAAAGAAAGAAGCAACTGCTCACAGCTGAGCCCAGCCATTACGATTTTCTGAAAACTCAAAAGGTGTAGTGCAATAACCCACCACTCTATCCCACCTCAAGTGCATTGAGTGGGCTTTCTGTCTTGGGCCACATTTTAGCAGCTCTTTTTGTGAGACCTCAGTGGGTTGGCTTGTATCCTCTGGACCAAAAGGTTTCTTCTAACCTCATCTGAGCCAGTATTTTTTCCACATGAGAGTCATGAAATTCATTGCTTCATGATGTGCTTCTGACCCTGGGAAGGCCCAGAGCTACAAGAGATGGAGACAGCTGTTAGTCTAGCTGAAACTGCCAGGTTTGTGAAGATCTTGCAACGGACCCAGAACTTCAGCAGAAAAGCCCTAGGGGAAGAGCAGGCCTCACATCTAGTCAGACCGAAAGGAGAGCAAAAGGGGAAGCAGGGAGGAAGAAGAATTGAAGTGAGAAGAGAACAGCTAAAAAGTCTAACTCTGAGCCAAGAAGATCAGCTGGGGAGCTGTTTGTTTGTGCAGGGTGATAGCTGAGCTGGATTAGGGCTGGACTGAAGTGAATGTGAGACAGCAGAGTATGGAAGGATCTGGTCAGATTGGGAAGAAAAGAGGTTGAATACAGAGATATATGAAGTGAGAAGGTAGTAGAGAACATAAACTTTTGAAACTAAGACAAGCATTCTTAGAAATGGAGTGTTAATTGTCATTTGAGTCCTTTCCTTCCTGTGGTGCGTATAACTGCGCTAATAGATAAATATATGATGTTTCCCTGAGTGCAGAGACTATATCCTTTGCATAAAACTGGCTGGGATTTTTTGGGAAAGAGAAGGGAAGAACTGAGCAAGAACAGCCTCAGAAATTCCAGTCCAGAGTAGATTGCTCTACTTTTATTTTTGAGCACAAAAAATTAATTAATCCAGTGCAGTCTCCTTCCACCAATGCCGTGGGAAACAATGGTTGCAAAAGAGAAGCTGGTTAAAACCAGGGTGTTTTTTAGTGGCTGAGAGACCCCATCACTCACTGCAAAACCTAAAACAGAACTGCCCACCATTTCCTACACCCTCTAATCAATCACCTCCTGGTCACCATTCATTTTTCATCCTGTAATATTTAGATCAAAGCATTCTTGCCATACCGTCCCTTTTCAGAGCATAATGTAAAAAGGTTAATAGTTGAAGGTCACCAGCCTCCATCTCTCACCACCTTGTCTGCTGCCATGCCTGGTAAGAGCACACGTTGCAGCTGGCGCGGGGCCGGGGCATAGCCTGCTGCTAACCCAACCAGCAGATGCGCAAGGCTCGGCGCCGTCATCGAGGTGCACCTGTTGGCTTGCCACCATCTGCCAGGCAAAATGGTGAAAAGCCACACCCGGAGCCTGCCGACTGGGGAGAGCTTAATCTCTTCCCCATCGGCTTCAAAACGGCGGCCGCAGTACAGGCCGCACAAAGGGGCGCCCACACAAAGGCGTGAGCGGCTCAGCTCGGCCTCGGGGGGCACCTAATCTCCAGTCATCACAGGGGGCTGCTGCTCGTGCGGACAAGAAAGGGCTCTTTAAATAAATCTAGAGAGCTATTACCTGACAAGAAAGCATCGTATTAAACTGCCCCTTTTTTTTTTAAGAAAGAAAGGTATTAGGTTAACATGGATACTAATATTAAGTAAATTAAGCCATGGTGGTGTTTTTGAAGACTATTTAGCAACATGTAAGTGTTGTAAAAATGCCAGCGCTAGTCCTCACTAATGGGAATGACTTGTAAGCTGCATAGCTTGAACACTAGCTTTTGAAACTGGGGACTCCATCCAGCACATGCCACAGCCCTTTTATATAACGAATTACCTAACCTGCTGGTGTGAGCCCCAGCAACCAGCATCAGCATTCTCCAAAAAATACATGCTGTGTGGAACCTGTGACCAAAGCAAATGCCTTTGTTAAACAAATGTATAAGAAAGAAAGAAATACATGAAACACAGACAGGATTTATGGGAAAAAAAAAGTTATTTCAGAAACTTCTTGTTCCAATCTAAGTTATCCACAGCAGAGTGCTACAGAAAGCAGAATGTATAATTGCATGACTTATTCAGGGACTATTTTAGTGTTCATTTTTGATGTATTTTCCAGCATTCAGCTTAACAGTGAGGAAATAAGATGGATACAAAGGCAACTTCTAACACAGAATTTTGGCTTGAGTCGTTCTTGTGGAGCACCCTCAGTTTCATCGGGCTGCAGTAGAGCAGCAGCCCGCACACTTCAGCTCTTGGCTTCTTTATCAGGCACGTCTGAGCTTTTTCCTAGCATTTCTCCCCATTAATTATAGAAGGTTGTCACCTTACTCTCCCTTAAGATTGCCCTTAGTTCCATAGTAGTCTGGGACTTAATTCTGTTATAGCACAAACTTGCCAATCTTTCCTGCCACTGGCACATTGGCTCACACTGCTCAACAGGATTGCTTACCCGGATCTGCACAAGTGATCCTGGAAACAGAGGGGAAGTCTGGTTTTCACCCAGCCTCTGTGCTTACAAGGTCTATGAAAGCAAGATCCCCATCTCTGAGACCTTATGCACAGCTAGTTAGTTACATCAGTACCCTGTACTGGTTTTGAGTTTTATTTTTTCTGTCCACCTGTGCATTTATGCCTGAGGATTACAGGAGGAGGTCTGAGACAGAGACTCATCTTTGTTATGGGTCATTGTGCTACTATGGGAGTCCAACCTTTTTTTTTTGGTCATCTCTATCAGGTACATTAATAGAAATACATCAAATAAAATTATAATGACAATATTGTAAGAGATGCTCATCACCCTTAGGCTCTGGAGCTGGGAAGAATTATTTTGTTATGGAATATTTTTTCAAGGAAAATACTGGAAGTTTCATAATTTGAAATAGTTTAATTTAGACTTGATAAGACAATGGAGAATGGGGTAATGATCTTACATCTGGAGGGATTAGGTCTTTTCTATCTCTAAATTTGCAGAAGCTATCTGAAAGCAAACATTGTATAGAAATATATTAAATTAATGTGAGCAATCCAAATTTTTACAGGAAGTTAAATATTAAAATATATAAATAAATTACAAGTTTTCCCTTTAAAATATGCACGAGGTAATTCAGAGCAAATGTTAGAACAAGTCCATCTGCTAAATTAGTTGCAAGGTACTAGTGGCTACTTTTCCATTTACGCTAATGATGAGAAATGTAAAAGGCCAGCTTCATCATTCAGAGTGTTCATTTTGAGAGGTTCCAAGAACACTTATGCTAGATGTGTCTGTCTAGCTAATCAGCCAGTTTCTTCTCTCCTTTCAAGACTGAAGCACAATTACAGAACCTGTAGTTCCAATCTTTTCATTTCCCTTGCCCTGCACTAAAATATATTTCAATGTAAGGAATGCTGGAGGATGATAGAGTTGAATTAACACCCTTAAACTAAGCATATTGCATTCTCTTAAATCAATGGTTTCACTTCTGCCCTCAAGCAATATGTGATTTGTAAATTTGAGACATGCTACCTTTAGGCAGTAGGCAATCTCTTTAAAAACACTAAAGTAGGCAACATATGGTGGCACTGTGCAATATGAAATTGTTCTAAAGATACAAGCTTCCAGCCTCAGTGGTACAAGCCCAATTTTAAATAAAACATAGTATCATATGGTTCCTGCTTAAACACTGCAGTCAAAAAACCTGGCTATATGGTCATCCTCTAAACAACAGAGGGAACAGTTTACACACGTACACTTGGAAACCCACTGTCTATAAACACATAGTCACCCACTACCTTTCGGTACATGTAAATACTGAAATATGACAGCTTGCATGTTTGCAGACCCTTGTAAGCTCATGTATTTCTCTGTTCTTATTTTTATTTTCGGTTTAATCACACAAACTCAACCATGAGTATTTTTTGTTGTCAGTGCAGATGTGTATCTCATAAACCACACATTCTATGTTGACATTTTTCTACCACTGAGACCAGCTGGGTCACATTAGTCATGTCGAAGCATGTCAAGGACTGTAACATGTAATTCAGTCCAATGTTATGTGAAGGTGAATCTCTTCCATTACCCACACAGAGTGGGACTAGTAGTATTTTAGCTCTGGGACATGACTTTTTACTTAAGTCTGTTCTTATTGTCAAATGCACATACAAATTCCCAAAGTATAACATAACATTTTATCTATTGATTACAAGGATAGGAAAGAAGTCAGAGGAGGAAAATATATTTTATTATTAGTCATCAATGATCTGATCTGGTAGCTCAAAAATCAATTTGAAAAAGCGTAGGACTGGTCTTGGAAAAAAGGAAATTACTACTGTGCTCATATGTACGCAGCTAGAGCCCAACTTCTATTGCCATTTTTGATGTTACAAAAACTGTACAATTACTTTGGTCTGTAATTTAACTTTGCACATGTTGTACTTCACTGTTCCTGTCTGGCAAATGGAGAACTCTTCTTCATGAATGATTTTCTTGTAAAATATGGATGAAGAAGATTCTAGGAAGGCCTCATATACGTCTGTCTTTACTCTCTAAGCATTGTGTATTCTATTTCCCACAGGTGGACTTCAATAACAGGAGCCTGAATGTTGAGTCCACTGACAACTCTAATGAGTCATTAATTATAACGGACTTTTGCCTTGATCAGGTTGTCTCTTTGGCTTAGACTCCTAGTTCTATATAGCAGTCTACGGCAGTGGAGGAAGCTGGACTCTATGTTGGTAAGAAAGCAATGAAAGAGTCATTGCAAGTCTAGATTCTTTCTATACACAAATTTTATAAATTGTATGCCACACAATCAATGGTGCCAAATTCATCAGTTGTCCTCAGCCATAGACACTGAAAAGGAAAACAGTGTTATGCTCCCTTGGGAAGCATGGAATTGGATTAATCAGGTCCCCTTAGTGGATGCATCGACTTGTTCTTGTGGCAAACATACAGACAAATGACCTATAGGCTACTCCTTTGAACCTAGATATTTAATGGTGTTTAGACATCTAATTCTCATTGACTTCAATTTAGACATATCCTTTTAAAATTCTGACTCTTATCCATGTGACTATGAAAGGGTTAAGGCATGGCTTGATCTTGTCTGGTCCCCATATCCACTTAGTCATCTTCCTCAGGGAATCAGCAATGAAAAATCATAGATAAGACAAATGAAAAGTCACAGAAGAGTTAGATTTTTTTTGTCAATTCTTGGAAGTTTTCTTTTTCTACCAGTGAAAACTTTTGACTTCCCTGCCCCATTAGGTATTTTTCAGTGATCCCAAGACAATACCATTGTGCCCAGGTGACCAAGAAGACCAAAAGCATCTTGGCCTGCATAAAAAATTGTGTGCTGCAGGAGTAGCGGAGTGATTGTGTTCCTGTGCTCAGCACTGGTAAGGGTGCAGCTTGAGTATTATGTTCAGTTTTCTGTGCTGCAGCCTAAGAAAGACATTGAAGTGCTGGAGTGGGTACAGAGAAGGGCAACGAAGCTGGTAAGGGATCTGGAAAACATGTCTTGCGAGGACTGGCTGAGGCAACTGCAATTGTTTAGTCTGGAGAAGAGGAGGCTGAGAAGAGACCTTTTTGCTCTCTACAGCTACTCTTCTCCCAAGTAAATTGTGATAGAACATGAAGTAACGGGCTTAAGTTGTCCCAGGAGAGGTTTAGATTGGATATTAGTCAAAGATTCTATACTGAAAGAGTGGCAAGACATTGGAGCAGACTGTCCAGGGAGGTGATGGAGTCACCATCCCTGGAGATGTTCAAAAAATATAGATGTGGGCTAATGGTCATGATAATGTTGGGTAGACAGTTGGACTTGATGATCTTAGAGGTCTTTTCCATCCTTAATAATTCTATGATTCTATGTTCACTGCATATTGGCATGCCTTTTCTGCTGCAGTGGGGGCCTCCTCAGGGCAGACCTGTGATGCAGTGGCCTCATTTTGTCTAGAGCGTTGTGCCACTTAGAATAACTACCTAGTGCAATTACACCAGTTCTGTGGTAGGTACGTGACCTGGCAGTAAAATAAATGCATTGGTATTATCTCAACTTCTTTTCTTGGTCATCATCTACATTAAAAACACTTTCAGACATGCCTTGATGAGTACTGCAATTCCTTAACTTTGCAGACTCTAAGTCAGGCATAAAATGCAAAACTATCTTTTCTGGGCCAGGCTTACATGTGGGTCTCTCCACTGTGCATCTTTCCGATTTTTAAAATTTTAACAAGATTTGAATTAGAGTGCTCTATAACAGCTAGTCTTATTTAGCGCATTATCACAGAACCATAGAACTGTCGGGGCTGGAAGGGACCTCTAAGATTATTTAGTTCCAACCTGCCATGGGCAGGGACACCTCTCACTAGATCAGGTTGCTCAGAGCCCCATCCAGCCTGGCCTTAAAGGCTTCCAGGCATGGGCTTCTACCACGTCCCTGGGCAACGTGTGCCAGTGTCTCACCACCCTCATGGTGGAGAGCTTCCTAACATCCAATCTGAATCTACCCAGCTCTAGTTTTGCTCCATTCCCCCTAGTCCTACCACTACCTGGCATCCTGAAAAGTCCCTTGTCAGCTTTCTTATAGCCTCCCTTAAGATACTGGAAGGCCACAATAAGGTCTCCTTGGAGCCTTCTCTTCTCCAGACTGAATAACCCCAACTCTCTCAGTCAGTCTTCATAGGAGAGGTGCTCCAGCCCTCTCATCATCCTTGCAGCCCTTCTTTGGACAAGTTCCAGCACATCCATATCTTGTAATAGGGGCTCCAGAACTGGACGCAGTACTCAAGGTATTGGCTCACTACAGTGGAGTAGAGAGGGAGAATCACCTCCCTCAACTTGCTGCCCAAGATTTGATTTGCTTTCTGGGCATTCTTACACAAAGTTTTTCACCTGCTGCTTCTATCTGCTTTTGTATCTCACTTGTTGTGCAAATGTATTGTGTAATTATAGTGTCTGTGACTTCTAACTGGATTTTTGGAAAGGCAAGTGGACTCTTCCTTTTGCACAACTAGATATAGCTGTGCTGAAGTGTAATGGGCTAGGAGCTTTCACAAGAAATATTGATCTTCAGCTTTTATTTTACCTGCTTATGGCACTAATTATTTCAGGGTTGGTTGTTTGAAAAACAGAAGGATGAGATTACACATGCGGACTGCAGTCAAAGTAATGATGCCAGGTAAATATTTCATCACTATTATTAATAATAGGCACTATGGAGTTGACAAAAGAAATATTGCACCTTGAAAAATTCAAGACCAAGAGCAAGTTAAACCTTGTATTGTAGATGAGTCAGGAAACAAGAAAATTATATGAATTTTCTCCATGGCTATGTATCAACATTAAAATACTTCTATTCACGGATTTATTAAGAAGTTGTATAGTTTGACAAACAGGCAAATACAAATTAATTAAAGGAACACCATTATGAAACTGGATAGCTTCTTACTCTGATTTTGCTTTCCAAATAATGTCTTTTTATAGCCCCTGGTAACATAACAACGCTCAGTGATAAAAGAGAGTCAAGTTTCAGTTTTAGCTTACACGGCTTTTTTGCAAGTGTTGAAATTCAAAAACAGTTTTTTGCTAACTTGCAAAACTTGGGCTGTAACTAGGTTCATTTTTCAATTAATTAGTGATTCACCTCATACAACCAATTTTGTACATATATTTGGGTGCACATATTTGGAAAAGTTCCCGGAAGTGGCACACAGTTACCACAGTTACACCCACAAGTGTATCAAGTCTACCTGGAAATGACCAACAACAGGTTAGCTGGCTACCCACACATACAAATGCTGTGAATACAATGCATTCTAATGTACAAAAACTGTATTTGCTATGTTTAGAATTAGATAAAAGAATGCATGTAGGATTGCAGAAATCCTGGTAATATTGTCATACAGAGGACACTGTGAAAATCCTCCTCCTGCTCCTGCCACCTTCTGCTCCTACCCATAGAAAACAGGTTGAAATTGTCAGCTATTGGATTGTGCTATGAAGTTAAGCGAGTTGTTCGATTAGATTGTTAAAACTTCTGCATAGTTTGACCTGTATGTACATTTTCACAACAGGATCAGGTAATAACTGTGGTATTTCTTGACAGTGGCTAAGATGCAGGTGAAATGTGGCAATTTTGATTAAATTTTATCAGAGCTCTGGGACTATTCTAACATAGAAATCAAACAGAAATAAAATGAGTTTTAATATTGCAATAGATACAGATAAAATTTCTATGTACTTTTATGCAGAAGTGACTTTGACATAAATGCTTTTCAGTACAGAAAATGTTTCTACCCCTGTAGAGAACTGCCTCAAACCTCCAAGGTAAGCATGTAGCTGTGTGGAGAATATGCTGCAAAGAATAGGTGGTAGGTTTGGCAAGTCTCTCTTTTTTTGTCTCTGTCTAACATAAACAGGATCCCACATGTGAGCTTTATTTCAGACCTCTCATAAATACAAAGCAGAGGAAATGTTCTCATGAACCCCTGCAAAGAGAAGCCATGAAACCTCACCTCCAAGCTGTAAAACAGTATCATATGCTTCAGGTACTATGATGTATTCCTACTTGCAAATGTCCTTGTGTTGTCTGGATTTCATAAATCAGATCACAGAAGAATAGACAACTGACAGAGAAAGAGCCTGATAAACTGTCCAGTTCACCTTATTTCCATTGCCGCATGTTTTTGGCTGTTCTGTCAGCCCTTGTTTGAAATAGGCCAAGCGGTGAGGTTTCCATAATATCCCTTGTGATTTTATTCCATTGTTTAATACATCTCATTGTCTGGGAATTTCTTCTTCTCGTACAGCTTCAAGTTCATCTGCTTTAATTTCATCCAATTGTTTCTTGCAATATCCCCTCTGTACCAGGCATAAATATTTAATCTTTCACTTGAGATTTGAATCGTTTCAACAAAAGTCATAAGGAACTGAGCATTTGCATGGACAACAGAAATATCTAGAATCCTTATAGTTAAGAACGGTATGGATTTTGGAAAGGAGATAAACCTCTTGTTTAAGAATTTTCATTACACCATTACTACCAGAAATCATCAAGCGATCTTCCTGATTGCAGGCTGTGTCTTATCTGACTGCTCTGATGTTCTTCAGTTCTCCCTGTTCCCAACACCTGCTATGGGCCACTCCCTGAGATAGAGTGCTTGGAGTTTTCTGTGAATTGGGGGTCCAAAAGGACTTTCGAGTCTGCTCCTGTCTGATAATTCCCACATTCTTATGACAGAAAAAAGGGAATTTCGCAGCAATGGAAATTATAGATCCTAAAAGTTTTTCAGTGATCATCAGTAACCCTTAATTGTTCTGGCTGGATTCAGGCGGAGAAAGGAGGGAAAAGCTTTTAAATGCCATTCTACGCTTCTTTAAGAATTTTCCTCACTTAAATAGATAACATTTGCTACTATTCATACCTGCTCTTAAAGGTCTGCACTGACACCATAACCTCAATCTAGCGTCAGTTGAAGCCAGAAGCATTGCATGTGCTTGCTCACTACTCTGTGCACTAGAAACTTGTGGCGTCTTACCACACTTGAAATTCTTCCCCACTCTCCACAGTCCCTAATAATATCCTGGACATGTACCTTCATCTATATTCATGAGAGTGCAGATGCAGCCAAATTAGTGGCAGCAAAGCACATTTTACACTGTAGAAAATACAATCTGTCTTCTTCTTGATTTTTTTTTGTAGATAAAAAAAAGTTTTATTTTTTTAAAAAAATCAGACAGTAAGATTTAAATTCAGCACCACCCGTTGCAAGAGTCTGTTTAAAAATGCACAGCTGGCTTGATGATGAGTGACAAATCAAAAGTCAGAGTGAAACTTCCCAATCATCTGAGCCCTTGCCACCCGATTAGCAGAAGAAAAACAGGGCAGATGGAGGGAGACGCAGCAGTTCGGAGGGAACAGATGGCCACTACGAACTTGATATATGAAATTAATAACACTTTCTCAAATACAATTAGTAGCAGGAATACATTACCTGAATTTTCATAACTGTGAGCAAGCTGACATTAAATGAAGTTTTTCAGATTAACAGTCAATATAACATTGATATTTGGAGAGAAATAAAAAATTATGTGGAAAGTAATAAGGACCTTCCTGCTTTTAGAGCTATAACTGATTATAAGTGCCCAGCTGCACAAAGCCTGCAAGATTCTATAGTTTGAAACTCCCCAGATATGTGCTTTTATGATTAACTCATGTATCTCTTACACCAACACCAAAGACAGATACCATGAGGTTTCACATAGATTCTGACTGTGCCATGAGAATCTGCATTACAGTAAAGGTTTCTTCCATCTTTATGGCCAAGGGTTTATATAAATTGGGAATATAATTTTCAGAAATGAAGGTTAGAAAACTAAACTAGGATGTCTCAATATGTCCTGACTTCCTGTGTTTCAACACCTTCTGAAAATCTAATCCATTTAATTTGCCTTTAATTGGGCATCCAAAATAATTAGCCTGCTTTGAGAATGCTGATTCCTGCTTTTATAGATAGGCTGTACAGAAGGGATAGAATTCAGAATAAAAACAAGGAAAAATATGTAACACATTTCAAAGCCCAGCTCATGGCTTGGGAAGAAACAACATTACAACACTGCACATACGCCAGCTCAGTGGACTACACTGACATATTCCGCTTAGGTGGGTGGATGACAAGGATCTTGCCTAAATCCCTACAAGCCCTGGCACCTAGAAGGGTCTAGAAGGATGGTTTAGTAGGTGTTTCTTTATTCTCATCTACTGCCTTTTTTTCATAAACCAGAGGTGGCAGAATTAGCTGAGAGGTCATTTTCTCAGCTAAGAGGAAAGTGTTAAAAAGAGAATTAATAAAAACAAATACTGACACTCTCCTAAGGCAACAGCAGTAAAAATTATTATCTTCAAGCTAAAGCTGGCCTTTCCAGAGTGTGTACATACATGTGCATGCACACACCAAAGAAAGCCTTTCTTTTTCATTATGAGAAGTAATTTTCTGCAATGCAACCACTGTCACTGGAGAACCTGAAATTTGGAGTCAGATCCTGTTGTCATTCATACTGGCTTATCAAGCTGAAATTCAGATGTATAAAAAGGACATTCTAGAAAAGCCAAAGTGGGATTAGAAGCACAAGAGTTACTGTTGAAACATTTTCCTGAGGTGGTCTGAAATAAACAATGGTTTTTTTAGTCTACAGGACTTAAACAACTTGTTCTGTGTAGAGCTTTGTTGAAAGGCCTAAGGGAACCTTTTATATGTTTGCTACCTGATAACTGTGATGATAAAGAAACACAGTTGAGATTCTTCCTTTCACTGTCACACAACAGTCATTTTTCCTCCCTTTTCTCTGTGTTTTGTTATTTTCTTTATTGTCGTTTTCCCAGCCATAGCTGACAGATGCAAATGTAATTTGTTTATGAATCACAGCACATATTTATGTGAATATACCATATGAATATACTTGCAGTATGATTTCAGCTGGGTGAATACTGCAAAAGATGATTTGCAAACACGGTTAGGAATAAAGGGCACGATACAAAGCTCATTGCAATCCATGGGATGACTCCTGTTGGCTTCCAGGAGCCTGGCTCAAGCTCCAAGCTAAGACTTTTCATTCAGAGGAATTCTTGCCTGCCAGTTGTCTGTTGTTCATGATTATCCAAGTAGATCTTTGTTCATGCAAATACTGGCAAGAAGCTTCTACTTGGAGTACTGCACATTCCTGCACAAATATATGATTTTTTCTATGACCATATATGGTCATGTGGAAATGTTATCAACACAAGAATCTATGAGTAATTATTATTAATAATGGATACAGCAATGAACTATGGAGACTTCAGGAGTCATAGATTATGCATTTTATCTATTTCTTCAGACAGAGATTTTTCTGTCCCAAACAGAACTGTCAGTCCAAGAATAGGAGGCAGCAGAACTGCATCTATAGCAAACGGGTAGAGCTTGGCATCATGATCCCTGAAGTCAACAGCACATTCCCCACTGACTTCAACAAAGGCAGGATTAAGATTGTTCTCAGGACTGTAACTTAACTAAAAATGTTGAAAATAGAAATGAACTTGGGCTTCAGAGTTTTTAAGTGTTTCCTGATTCCTTTAAATTTCAGTTCTGCAAGGTATCATTTCAATAGATGTTGAACTCAGAGGACCTTACAGAATTGGGCCACTGCCAAAGGACATAGCTGCTAATCAGTCTTGTATTCATGGACAATGTCTATTGTCTTTACTCAGATAAGCAGGATTTGGCCAGAAGTACCATTTCTCACACCAGACATACAACAATATGATTAGCATCATACTCTAATGAACAGTAATGAGAAAAAGTGTTCCAACAACAGAATGAAAATGCCTTGTGCAAATGTTAAAGCATCTCTTTTTGGATTCCCACTGTCAACGTTTAAGTTGCAGAATTTGGTAATGTTTATTCTTCACTTCTAGAAACTCTTTAAAACTGCCTTCAGTCTTGTCTTTTTTTTTCACTTCCTTGCATGGTAGAAAATATC
>WEIS01043358.1:28594-42535 GCA_013389965.1 Todus mexicanus
TTAGATTAGCAGTAATATGACTGGCTTCTGACTTTGCAAATCTAATAATAATCTCAGGATTAATGAATTAAACCAATCCTCCTTTGCTCTCTCTTGGCTTACTCTTTCACACATACACAAATGCACACCAAGTTTGTGCAAAAGACTCTACTTATGGTGGTGTTAATGAGAAGCATCCAAGCAGATCTACATACCAGCTGTACACAGGTACCAAAAAAACTGGATGGAGGATTTAAGAGACTCACTCTGCTAGAAAAAACATAGCCTAACCACTCACAGTAAGGAACACCTTGAGAATTGCACTCTTATCACAATTAAAAGTTGTGTATGGTAATAAAAAACTGCAAATGAGTGAAAGAGACATTGAGGGGAAAAATAATTCCAAAGAGAAATGCAAACAACAAATCAGAAATGTTCTCAAGCTCTGTAACTCGCACGTGAGAGGAGAGCAAGGACCATGATTTGATGAGTCACCACAACATCTCTGCTCACAGAAAAAAATTGCAGGGAATCTTGCAAGATAAAGCTTCTTTGGAAGGCGTCTGGGTCCTCTTTTTCCCAGCCAGGCTGGAAATGTCATACTGTTTGTGATGATTTTGTTTACTTTTTACTTATGGGTCACACCACAGAGACCAGTCGCAGCAGAAGGAAGGGAAGGATGAAGGAGCAATGGGGAAACCCCCCATTGGAGAGTTTGCCCTCCTCATCCAACAGATTTGGAGTTATTCTCCAAAGTACAGCCACAAGCAGATCTATGATAGATGCCAGCCCCCAAAGAGCAAGGTCATCCTGGACATGGCTCTGCCCTTGCACTTACACTCCTGTGCAAACAGCCAGGTCAGGTAGGGTTCCTGCAACAGCCCCTTCCTACTGTGGTAGCTACCAGACTTATCACCTTAGGGTGTACATATTCTGCCACAAAGGAGAGACAGTCCTGTACAGAATCATTTCCAGGTCCTCAAACACCTTGTTCGCGAACAGCTTTGGAATCTGAGGGATGCCTTCAGTGGCTCTGTAGTTTTGGGTAGACATACCATCGTGCTTGGCAGGGAATTCCTGGGGAGGGGTGTCATCTCCAGCTCAGATTTCTCTGATCTCTTAATGCTGTACAAATTCATTAAAACACCTGAAGAAAACAATATACTTCAGGAGACAAAATAAAAAGAAGCCTGCCTGCTGAAGCCAGTGAGAAAAGAGAACAGGTGTGTGCTTACAAAAGCGAAAAGAAATCTTACAAAAGGCAAAACAGATTACAAATAAATACATGTTTAGAGGAAAAAGCAACACACCTCTTCTGAGATACCAAGCTAGAACACAACCCTCACAGCATGATTCCGCCTGGTGGGCATTAACCAAGGTACTTCTTATTCTTTTCTTCTCTTTTCCTCCTCCTTCTCCACCTCCCCATACTTTTCTTTTCGCTTAGAGCAATTCTATAATAACCATTTACATTAACTTCCAGAAAAAAGCGCATACAGTGCAGGGAAATTTGATCTGCAAATTCAATCAGTTCTATATCCAGGAAAAGTAGATAATAATGATTGTACAGCCAAGAGATACCATTGACTTACTGCAGTTAATCCATTCTAATAATGCTGGTCTCTTCCGAGATCAAAGGAAAGGTTGGGTAATTATATTTTTTCCACTCATACAGTTACATTTTGTTTGCAAGTTTCTAGAGGTTCAGTTTGTGAAGGTTTTAGAGGCAGTTCTTCGTGCCTTACTTGCCCACTGTTTCTGAGAGTACATTAGGCAAACTGTCCATGTGATGAGATTATGCATGGAGAAAGAATCCTCTGTGCATTTGATATGCCTAAACTCTAAAAAACCTCGTCTTTGATGGCAGAGCAGACTCAAAGTTCTTTCAACATTTGCATGGCACATACCTGAGAAGGGTCAGGGCACTCCTGTCACAGGAAAATGGTTCAAAGGAGTCAAACTGGGGTGGAGACCAGCACCAGAAAGTTGGGCTGCTTGGTCCTTTCTGCTGCCGAAATCACAGTGGGGGCAGCTGATGACTCCTTGAGGAGCCAGAACCGGATGCACCCCAACTCTTCCTTCCCTGGCAGCAGCAGCAAACCCAACTGTGAGTTTGGCTATGGAACAGTTAAAGATAGATTGCTCTCCTGAATATGAATGTCCTAGGAATTCTCCTGAATCCATAATATCATGAAAGACCCCTGGAAAAGATATTACCTGCAGGTCTAAGGTTTGAATTACGAAAGAAAAGTTATATATAAAAACACATTAAAAAAATGAAATTAAAATAGAAATCGCAACTGAAAAACCAGTAGCACTGTTCTGTAAACACTGTTTAGCAAACAAAATGGACAATCTTTATCATGATATAATGATCTTCATATGTCTGGAGATATCGCTTCTACTCCTGCTCTTGATGGTTTATATGTTCTTAGAAATGCCTATATTTAGCTCTATCTTAGAAAAGAAGCGACACTTAAAATAAAGGAAGTGAAAAAGCATAAATAACCTTACTGGATTTACTGGAGTGGGGTATTATTTTAGTAGGACCCCTACAGAGCAAAACCTTCCCTTTCATAAAAAGTGTAAACTCAAGTCCTCTGAATACAGTTTCACAATCCAGGCTCTGAGTTTGTTTCAGCGACGTTTGCTTCTGTGTCAAACAAATAAAGATTTTCCAGATTCATTTCAGACATGAATTAAATCTCCTAGAAATGTGGTTAGTAAAATCTGACGGTAGCTTTATGATTCTCTTAGACAATGGAAGAAGCCTCTTCTCTATTGAATCTCAGGCCTTACTCAACCTGGAACCCAAATCAAATTCTAAACAAGTCAGACTCGGCACCTTTTCCTGTTTTGTTCATTAGGACAGCAAACTCTCCAGGGAAACCTACTGCTGAACAGAGAGGAAGAATAGGAAAAATCATAAAAGCCTCTCAAACCTCTTATCTTAGCAGACTTAACTCTTGCAGAAGTGTTTCTAAGGGTGTCATTTTGGTCCATGAAAAGCACTCACATACATCCTCACAACACACAACTCCCACCTCTGTTAGTAGGGAAGTCCACACCACTTCCCTCAGACATACACAAATAAAAGCAGTATACTCTGTAGCTCCACTCCTAAGAGCAGAAGACAATGTTAATCTTTGCACACAGGGAAATGTTCATGGTCGGTTATTTAAGTGCTACTCTGCCTTTCAGGATACAAAACTGGAGCTGATGGAGGACAGTGTACTTCAGGATTTTCTTGTTTCCTTTTTCCTTTCAGTTTATTCCTCTTTTAAACTTGAAAAATAAAAAATAATTATCCCAGAAGAATGTTATGACTGTAATTTTTTCCACTGTGTCGATAATCACTGTATTTCACATGTCCCTTTTAATTACATAATGCCTGAGATTAAAATTCAACAGCCTCTCTCAAAGAGAAAGTGCTTTAATATCTGGAGTACTGCTCCTGTAAATTGGTGTCTGAAAGACAAGCTAAAAAAGGGGCAGAAATACTTATATTCCCATCCTTCCTAACTGACTGCAATGCCAATGAGCTGCACCAACTCTACACAGACCTCCCACATTCTTGATAGGATGTTTTCTAGCAGAGTGATCCACAAATATTATCATTCAATGACAATACAGTTTCATCAAGGTACGTCTCAATCCACAGGATACAAGCCCCACACAACAGACGGAAAATTTGGCGCAGTGATGCGCACACTGCGTGTGTTACTTACTGGTTATTGCAGTGGTCATACCGAGTCCCGTATGGCGTTACATTAACGAATGGCATGCAAGCACCTTCTGTTGAAACATCTGCGACAGGGAAATTTCAGGCATTTTTCCAGATATTTTTTGTACTCTGGACCAAATTTTCATTAGGGCTATAAAACCTGGCAGGCAGCATTGTTGTGTATGATTTTTTAATAAACCGGGACATGCCTTTGTTAGAGAAGTGAAGAAAAGGGCTCTTTAGAGATTTCTTCCTTTTAGAAAAAGTTCAGAAAACATATGATAGCTCACCAAACAGTGTCTCCTAACTTTTTTTTTTCCCGTCTCCTCCAAGTGTAAGATTTTCCAATTCCTTAGATGTATACAGAGATTTACCAGTTTTAAAATGAAACCAAAAATGTAGATTTTTTTTCATCTCTCAGATTAAATGATTCCAACTGTGGCATTACTTGAGAATGTATTCAAAGAGAGAGCACACAGCTAACATAGACTTTTAGCATCTTTTTGATGCATGCTGCCAGAAATCTCACAAAGGATTTTCACTTACTTAACAGACAAGGTCCCTCAGAAAAAAAAAGAAGAAAGGAAAGCAAATGGGCATGTGCAGATCTGATGTCGTACACAATGCAAGTCTTGCATGCAGTCTTACTCCTTTTTTTCCTTTTTTATCAGAAACAGCCCATTGCCTGCTCTCCTTTCTTCTCTCCTCTGTAAGACAACAGCCACCAGACACAAATCAAAGTTCCATTTTGCAGTTCTCCCTGCCACACTATGAACACTAATACAGAATAAACATGCTTGGCAGTAAATATGTACATTATCATTATGTAAATAGGTACGTTATCATTATAGCAAAATGATGATGTTCTTTGCTAAGTTTATATTCCCTTTCCAAGAATATTATGTAGTTTGAAGTATAATTTCCATTATGCCACTGGGGCTAGAAAAACACTCCAGTTGAACAATAATTACTATACTGTATCTAACAAAATATTTACCATGGATAAAGATGATGTGCAATCCTAAATCTTTTTAGACAAACAAACAAATGCATTTTCATATGGCAGGGTTCATCCTAAGCAACCAGCAGAAGCAGTTTCAGGTTAATATCTGTTCCCACATCCAAGGTGAGCATCATATCATGATATTTTATAACACCACCACAGCTAGCTGCAATAATAACATTTAAAATTGTACGAGGTGAATGACCTACTGTTGGTATGGAGGAGATTTCATTTCTGAACCTTAAATGAACTAGAAATGACTGCATGTCACAGGTTGTTTGGCAATCTTACAGTGTTTACATAAAGTCCACTACTCACACATAAGTAAGTATATCAGCACTGCAAAACTGAAATCCTTGGGTTTTAATAATTCAAATAGTTCTTGTGGTCAAAGAGCAAGGCAAGGGTAACTCCTGAGTCAAGCAGTTGTAAGTATTCTAAGTACATACCTACATATCTCATGCAATTACCTGCAAATTCTAGATATGTATGTCCTATAAGACAGAGGTAAAAGAAGTGCTGATTTCTTGCAACAACAACAAAAAAGAAATAATGGCGTAAGTAAAACTGGATGTAAGTGTTAATTTTTTTCACAGTTTCTTTTGCAGTAAGTAAATGTAAATACTTGTCTCTCATTTTCTCTGAAAAATTGGATTAATTCTTTAGAAGTATGTAAATGGGTTCAAAATGTCTTCAGTCTCTTCTTTCGTTTTCCTTTGAATACTGCTTTGAACTGAAAAATCAATTTTGAGAAAGGCAGATATGCCAATTAGAATGAAAAAAAAAGAAAAAAAGGAAAAAATTAATTTACAAACTATAAAATACACAACAGTCACATTCTCACTGTTCTTCCCACTTTTATCACAGGTTCATGTACCACATTAGAATTTTGAAAATATTACATGAAAATATATATGCATATGAGCTTCAGCATTCCTCATTGTGCACCAGCTCTCTTTTGATAGCCTTTTCTGAGCAGCTCTCATTCAAATAATAAAAATAAAGAACTAAGATAGCCTTTGAGCACTTTCACTGAGATTATGCATGGTGACTCCTCCTTTCCCTTGCCAACAATTAGGTATTTATTTTGCATCTTCAGCCAAACTTTGTGCAAACATAGCAAATGACACACTACTTTTCTCTGGTGTTTCGATTCCTTTACTGCTTCAAAACTTATGATGCAGTTGTGCGCATCCCATATGTGTAAAGTATTTCTGCACAGCATGCAACCACGCATGCATCACCAAGTCACTGGTTTGTCTCTCTGACATCTGAAAAGCAGGCTCCTGATGTTGGGCTGCCCAGTGTCAGAGGGCAGCAGTGTCCTGGTCAGGCAGGACCAGCATGTGTCCTGGCCAGTCTACTGGACTGACAGCCCTCAGCCAGGTCCTGTTCCTGAAACCAAAGCAGTCATGAGGAAGCAGCAGCAGCAGGGGAGAACTGCCCATCTTCCTTTGCCATTTGTTTCAGCTGTGTTTCAAACTCATCAAACCACAGGGAAGTCTAATTTCTTACTGATCCTCTTCAAACTTTGGCCTCCACAGCACAGTGTGTTACAAAAGGAGTTTGTGGTTGGTATAGAAGAAATATTTCCCTTTCTTTCAAACCTGTTGCTTAATAGCACCACTGGATTCCCCTCATTCTTCTGTTGTGAGAAACAGCAAACTCTCTGTTCACATTCTCTGATGCACCAATAACTTCATGTACCTGTCTCGTATCCTCAGAACATTTTTATTTTAAACTGAAAAGTCTTAGGCTGTTTAGTCTCTTTACATTTGAAAACCATACCATACCTACTGATATCCACTACCCTTGTGTAGGGTACCTTTTCTAGTTCTACCACACCTTCAGCACATTCCATAAGACATAATATACCACTGATTTATAAGATGATACAATGATGTTTTCAGTCATTCACCACTAGCATGTAAGGGTCGTGTAACTGAAAACTCAGATATCTTCATACAGGCAGTCACAGGTTGAACTACACAAATAATTGACTGAGAGAGTTGATGGTCAAATGGAAACAAGTGATTCAAAGGAAAAAATTCATTTCAAGTCAACTGGAATCAAAAAAAAATCCCAAGCAAACAACAAAAATAGCTTATTTCCACAAAAGACACAAATTAGTTCTAAAAAAAAGAAAGATAATTTATTTCCAGATGAGATGAAAATTTTCTTTTATTCTAAAAACTTCAGCAATTTTTAAAGGAAACTCGTGGAAAGCTTACTCTAAATATCTCACTTTTTTTTTTAAAATTTGTGGCAAAACAGGTGGCTAGAGTGAATCATGAAAAGGAGGAGTGGTGCAAGCAAATGGATATAAGCAGGAGTTAAACTAGACCAGCACTCTAATTTTTTCTCTCTATTCTACGTATCACTACCAATATATTTCTAATTCTCATGGCTTTGATATAGCCAGCTAGGACATGTACCTGGCAGATTTTCACTGACATTTTGCATTTAGGAATCTGGGTCAATAAAGCTGGTATTGTGCCACTTGGACAATGTTGTGCTGATTGAGTTCAGTCCATTTCCTATGCTCATCAGATATATAGGTAATAACTTGTGTGTCAGCAAAATGAACAAACACAATATCATCCACAAACACAACAATATCTGGTGGACAAGCCTTTCAAACACAAAGAATGAGCAGAGGAGGTGCCATGGTGGATCCTAAGAAAACTGAATGGAGTGCAAGGAAGGGATCATTTACACAGACTGTTGCTATAAGACAGACAGTACCTGTCTTAGGTTTGCAGGTTCTCATCTCTCCCATGTGAAAAAGGCAGCTTCTACAAAAGCTTGCCACAAAAGTTTCATGTAGGTACATGTATCCTGTAGTTGTCTAATGGAACAATGGCATGATGTAGCCCAAGCCAGAGCTGAACCAAAGCTTTTAATGGTGGGAATGATTAACCTTTGAAAAATAAGTCTATGGAAAAAGAAGGCACTGCCATCATTTCAAAGTTTTAAACTTTATGGAGTTAGTACTATTGTTTTTCCAGCTGCTGACATTTTCTCAAGTGTATGTCTGGCAAAGGCATCTCTCCTCTGTTCAGTTCTCAGGTAGGTCTAGAAGACTTGAAGAAAACATTTTAGGCCCTTAGAAGACTTTGCAGCTGAAGAACCGCACACATTCCTGCAGAGGGGAAGAACACAGCAGGTTTCTTTCTGCTCTTCACTGACCTTGGTTACCTGCCCTGACTCCAACAGGAGCTGCTGTAAAACCAACTTTCCAAAAGCTGGTGAGGCATCAAAGAGGAGGAGCGTCATAGCGAGGCTGTGCTTCATCTAAGGCCAGATGTCTGGGTTGCAATACATCATTAACTGCTCAAAAAAACAGCACCAAAATTGTGTTGGAGTGTAGGGAATGGGGTCTTGATATTTGTATTTTGCATGCCACTTTCTGAAAAGAAGAAAATATGCATTCCTCTCCCAGTGAATACAGCCAGCCCTACAGATTGATTTTGGTCCATGCCATGAGGTTAATGCTCAGCTTGATCTGCACTGACATGAAAATACCATCTGTGTAACCCCGGCTTGCCTTGCTGGGAGAAGAGAAGATACAGGACTCAGCAGCTGGTCTCAGATACTCTGGGAAAAGTGTTCCTCACCAGACCAAGTTTGGATTCAGCCATATCTGGCAAAAGTATAATATCACATGCATACTCCAGAGAAATCTTAGGAAGCTTAATGGAAGTTCAGTTCATGTGTTGAGGCTGTTACATGAAAAGCATCAGGAAAAGCAGAAACTGTTCTTAATTCAAAATTGTACACGAAAATAAATATATGGTATAATAATTTCACAGGGCTGTGGTTAGTTGCTTAAATGTTCCTAAATTAACATAAATAATTCCAATAAAGAACTTCTCTTCCTCTTTGTTTAATATCTAAGCAGTAGTTTTCACCCACAAGATGTGTAACAGAAAACTGACTTCCTTTTTGGTAGACAGAACATATTACTGATCTCAACATAAGCATGCAAGCACCATCATCTGGTTTGTGTATCACACAAAGGAAGGACTAGACTGAATCTCCTAAATTTCTGACAGCAAGAAAGCAAGTTTGAAACAATCCTTATCCCAACAGAAACAACCTTTCCATATTAGGTCCTTTCCTGATATGCCAAACACAAAAGATTTTTTTCCTTAAAAATGGGCATATACTCTTTATTTAAAAACAAATTGAGCTCATTAAACTTTTAGAACATAAAAGATTTTTTAAGATATCAAATTTATAGTCAGTTTGGTAGGTTACTCTAACAGGACTTTATTCCTGGAAAGCAGTACAGGTAATTATGAAACCACAGGCTCACCCCAGCTAAAATCAACATGTGACTGCTCTTTCTGTGTTCGAGTGAGATCCACACTGCCTAAAATGCATGGCAACTCTTTTGAAGTTTAAGAGCAGAAGCGGAGCAATTAGCAGACTTGCACAAAAGCATCCTTTTAGTTTTTTGGAGCACTCGCTCTACATTGCACAGCCTGTGCTTGCCCCCTGGGGTGCACGCCGAGGTGCACTGGTCGGCAGAGGCCATCTCTGCCTCCCTCTGCCTGCGCACACAGGGCTGCTGGGAGATTGCAAGGTGACATGGTCAGCCTGATGAAGTACACAAAAGCTTTTGGCACTGCATATCTGCAATATCATGGACAGTCAAGGAGGCGCCTGTTATAAAAATACACAGTGAAACACAACTGGAGGACTGCTCTTTCTCAAAGGCTAACGTAATGCATTCCTTCTGTTTAGGCTCATTTTCCAGCCTTTCACATTCTTTGTGAACAAGAGTTATAAAACAAGCCTGATGCAGGCCAATTATTTTTACTTTGAAGGCCATTAATCAAGATTGACTAAGAAAATGAAGACAGCTAAGCAAAATTTCATATGTGACTAGAGTGAGATTAAAATAAAACCAGATGGAGATGGACAGAGACGTTAAGCTGCTTTCTCTCCCCCTTCCCTCCCCCTTTTTTTTTTTTTCGGCTCATGTAATAAATGTCTTTTACAAATTACAGCACTCTTATTTTCTTACAGTAAATCAAATTGGGTCATAATGTACAAGTGGTCTTATTGCTGAAATGTCAAAAATAAAACCTGCCTTGTTCTTCCAAAGTAATTTCTCAAATCTAAACCAGCAGTGTGGCCTGACAGTCTATAAACCATCTACCTGAATGTAGATCTCTTTTAAGAGAGATGCATTTCACATGCACCAAACATGAGCCATACATTGAGATCTACAGCATGCAGTCATTTCCAGGGGTCTGAATTTTCAGGTCTCTACAAATTTTAGGGAATTTATGGAACCAGGACTTTTTCTAAAGATCAAACAACTTTGAGTCAATGCCAATAAAAATTCTGAAAAGGTTTGCATAATTTTCACCAAAAAAAAGAGAAGAAAAAGTGTTTTCATTGGTTAGATGAAAACCGCCGTACACACTGAAGAGCTTATTTAGAGCTTTCTGGACACACAAAGGAAAACAAGAGTCAGAAGGACAGGTAAAGATATAGAATGACAGTTGCATATAAGCAGGACATTTTGATAAAGTGGTTATGACAAATTATATCAGATGAGAATACGAAACAGTCATGTATATATTATTGCCCTTTTACAAAATAAAATAAATAAAATGAAGGGAAAAGTGTCCCAAATATGTTTAGACTCATAATTTAAACCAAGTCCTGCCTTGGAACCAGATTTTGAAGATATACATACTGGTAACTAACCTCTCTCATATCTGTCCTGACTTTTCCAGAGGTACACTTGATTGAATACAACTATCATATCGCCAAGAAAAAAGTAGTTAATCAGTACCCTATTTGCAGGACCTACGACCTCTTCATTTTGCAGAGAAGTTAGCTGGTACAGTCCAGCATCTCAAAATTCTATTCTGCTGTGCTTGAAAAGTTAATTTGGTCTGAGATCTGCCCCTACCCCTCAGGAGAACATCTTATTTCAAGGAAGGGAAGGTTATGGACATGCAGTTTGAAATCTTGTTAACTCTATGAATGAGTATTTCGGTTCATAGATCCTTCTCTGCATCATCTGTCATTATTCATTCAAACCAATAGCTTTCTTCTACACATTGATTATAACATTGTAGAAATAGGCCTGGAAAGCATCTCAAGGGATCATTTAGGCCATCCCCTTTACCAAGTGGGGGTCAGCCTTTCCTAAATTACTCTTGACAGATGTTTGTCCAACCTGTTTATCAGCCCTTGTATTGGCTTCCTAGCCAATTGATTCTATTCCTATCACAGAAAACATTTCCTAGTGTCTACCCTTAATCTCTTTTCCTGAAAGCTAACCCCACTACTTCTTTTGGACATTCACAACAGTTTATTACTTTTCTCTTTGTAGCTTCCTTAAACATTTGAAGACTCATCATACATCCCTTCAGTTTGCCTCTCTCTAGACTAAACAACTTCACTGCCCTCAGTCTTTACTAACAGGTCATGTTTTCCAAATTCTCCATTGCTTTTGCTCCTCTCCTTGGACTCTTTCCAACTGATTTGCAGCTTTCGTGAAATGCAGTGCCCCAAACTGAACCCAGTGCTCCAGCTGTGGTGAGAAAGCAGAAGGACTATTTCATGTTTCTTACATATGCCAACATTGTTTATATAACCGAGTACAATGTTTGGGTTTTTGGCAACAGCCTGACCTTCCTGACTCATGTTCATTTTGTGTTCACCCTGGCCCCCAGCTCCTTCCCTGAAGAATGGCTGCTTTGCCATCCACCCAAGTGACTTGTCTTGCAGTCCACATCTCAGCCCCAAGCATACTGCCTTGTGCTCCACACTGAGTTGCACTCTCTTCACTTTAAGACATTTGTCCAGTTTGTCAAGATCATTCTCATCCTTCAAAGACTTTGTAGTCCCTCCTGGGTTGGTATCTTCTCTAGGTTTAATATTACACTGTTTAGGATCTTAATTAAACTAATTAATAGCACTGAGCCCAAGAAAGAGCTTAAAGAATCCATCCTTCTGGTCAGACTGTGAGCTAGTGATAACTAGTTTTTCTGTACAGTTTCCCAAACAGTAACATTCTGGCAAAGTAACCTTCACTTATTTTTGTGGAATATCATGTAAGACAGTGTCAAAAATCTTACTAAAGTCAAGATGTATGACACCTACTTCTTTGCTTTATCCAGAAGGCCTATTAACCTTACTTCTTCTGTAGCAGGTTATCTGATATGTTTTGTTCACTTCTACTAGATTATTGCTTTGCTATCTTTAGGTGCTCACAGGACTCTGTTGGATGTTTATATTTTTTATGTAAAGGTGAATCTCACTGACTTTTAATTCTGTGAGTCCACCCTTCTTTATTTTTAAGTGACAATGATTTATTACAATGGTTTTTTTCAATGTGTTTGTTTTCCTATTTTTTAAAAATGCAATACTGAGGTTTACCCTTTTAGGAGTAGCAAAATATTTTGAGATAACAGGCTCCTCCATATAGTCTTGAAGACCACATTCCTCTTGTGTTATTTCTTTCTATATTAGGATGCAGTTCTTTCCTCTTTGGGTCTCTTGTCACAGTTTATTTGTTTATCACTTTGCTCACGGTACTTGTTCTGTCCCAGCCAATTTTCCCCTTCAGTTCTCTCTTGCTGTCCCTTTTCTGACTGCTACGTGGAAGAATAGTTCAGCAACATTCAATTGCAATTTAAGCTTTTGAACCCAAGGTATTTGAGGTGCTTTAGTATAAAGGTTAATTTGCTCAATTCCTGCTTTTCACATTCAAATATCTTTATGAACAGTAGATCACACGGTTGTCTCTGAGGGGAAAACTGCTTAGGAACATAAAGAAGATGTGCACTCTGCCTTGTCTTTTCTCAGATCAAAGAGATTTGAGTATTGCTGATAGTACCTTTCAAGAGATGTTACTGGTGGCAAAATTTAGTAGCTGTCTTCTCGGATGCTTGTTTATCTCTTTCACATTCTCTTTCCTTAATTTAGCTAAACATATACCTAGGTCAATCTTCCATTGTCTGTTGCCCTTGGTAATGCCTTTACTTGCCTCATTTCCCGTGCCTCACTTGCAGAGGAATAAAAACGCAGATGTATTGTTATTACAGTGTACAGAGACAGATGAAACAGAAAACAGAGAACTATTCTGACCTCCACAAAGCCACAGTGCTTTCAAAGGACAGTGTCTTTGTGACATTGGATTGTAGATGGTCTCTACTCTGAAAAATTCAAGCAAGAAAAATATCTTTTTTTCTAAAAGAAGGCAAACTATAGTTTAAGCTTTCCCATTTGCTTGAAGGTGCTTTGAACTCATACGGTTTGTCTGAGCCTGTGACTCTGAATCCCATTATATCCACTTTGTACAGTCTGTGAGTAGCTGAGACTTTCTTGAAACAATAATGCTGCAAGATATCTGAACCCAGGTGCAAAGCCTGCCTAAGCCTGCTTAACTCACCTCTCAGCATGAGCAGAAGCAGTAAGCTGGTTCTCCAGCTATGTTACTTGTCCATTGCCTTCCGAATTTCTGCTCTCCTGTCTGTTCTTTAAGCTTTCTGTGATGCTGTTAACCATAATCTACCTTTTCTCATATGTGCCTCTATAAAAAAAGCTGCAAATACAACCTCCCAGTGAAGGAAGGTGTTTATCTATTTTTGTAAATAACAGCTGTGTGGAATTGGTGAATGTTCATTTACCAGCTTTTAGACATACTCTTATGAAAAGCTGCAAGTATCCTTTAAAAAAAATTCCTTTATTAACCTGGTTTTCTTGTTATTTTGGTCTGCTACAGACTCTGTTTGAAGTTGATGGAAATTCAGTAGTAGATCATTCCTGTTCCCACTTATGTGGAACTGGCCCACCAACATAACAGAGTGAACATGTCTAGACCACTGTTGTCATACCTTACTGTTTTTTGAGATATCAAAGCAGGACAAACTTCATTCTCTGGATGAGTATCTTCAGCTCCAGTCCACATACTTCAGGATCTGTCTATCACATAGCCTTTCAAAACAGGAGAAGGATTAATCCATTTTCTTGTATTCATGAAAGCTCAGCATCTCTCCCCAGTTGCTGCACTTGACCCTTAGGTTATCAGAGCACTGCACAGAAGGTGCATAGTCAAGCATTGCTAAAAATGTTGGTGGTCTGAGACTTTCCAGGTGCCCTCCAGAACTCAACCTGTTCCCTAGACAGAAACACACCTGCCTGTGAATGCTGTGCACTGCTCTGCTTCCCTGCTCAGGTGTTTCCTTTGTCACATGTACCAGTA
>WEIS01043361.1:3319-84070 GCA_013389965.1 Todus mexicanus
TAGATTTTTGTACTCTTCCCCCCCCCCCTCCTTTTTTTTTTCCTCCATTCTTTTGCTCAGTTAGATCAGCTCCTTTTGTCAGGATGAGTTTAAATCTGGGTCCACTGTGTTAATCACCCCCCATTCTTCTTTCTGGCACTTACCCTCCAGGCATTTTGCCTCTTTAGGAGATTAAGCGCCCAAGTCATCTTGTTGCTCTAACATGTCCTCGCTGGAGCAACATATTAGCACAACTCCTCTGCAAAAGAGCCCTCTTTAGAAGTTTGCTGCGGGGATGACAAATTAACCCAGCATGGTGTCCCACACATCTATCTCCGTACAAATTATTAGTGTAATAGAGCTTTTAGTTATGCATTTATCTAGTAATTATTGAACGGTTATACAAAACGAAGCTGAGCAATCAGGGCCCTTTATGAGGCAATCTCGGTGGGTGGTCTTACAGTTAATTTAGGATAGGACTGTCTAAGCAGTTCACTCACACACAAATTAGCTGAACAGCCCGCTCCTTTAAATATTTCCTATGTCACAGGCTAACTCTTTACAATACAACAAAGGTAGAGTTTTAATTACACGGTTCCTGACTTTTGTTTAGCTCAAGTTTTAACCGTTTGCCTTCCTCTTCGCCCTCCCCTGCCTGGGATACGGGAGTAGATGGCGGTTTGGGGAGGGCATCTCAGAACTGCCAAACCTTGACCTTGAGGCCATCTGTTAGGAAACCGTTTTTCCTTCATCACTGGATTATTTCAAAAGCCAGTGGAGAAAGTCAAAATCTTCACCTCCCTGCACAGTCAGCTGCCCTGACACTGTAATTTCTTGGCCAGCGTTATGGTATTTATGGTTTCTACTCAACTTTCTTAGCCTTGGTGGTGTGGCTTTCTCCTCTTTTGGCTGTCTTACCCTACCACCCCCTGATCTGAGGTGTCTGTATTGGAACGAAGTTTGTTTTCTGTCCAAATTCAAGGGAAAGTGGAAGGTTACGTTCATCTGCCAGCTGACAGCAGCGAGGAGCAGCCACAAATAGTTGTACAGAAAAGGGTATTTTAAAATGTCCTTCTGCATGTGTAGCTCTTAATTTGTGGTGCAGGAATTATCGCTTCGATTCGTCTGAAGCTGGCTGACAGGACAGCTACCAGGCACCGAGGCTTTGCTGACCCTGTGGAGAATTTCGATAGAGAAGGGCACTACGTCTTCCCACATATGCGACATCAAGTTTTTGCCGCTTTGGCACGAACAGAGAGTACTATCCTGCAGAGTTTCCCTGGTAGGCCTTGTCCTGATAAAAATCTCAATGTCAATGCTCATTATGGAGGAAATGAATGTAATGGGAACCACTCCACTAGTTGACTTTCATCCCTTCTTCTCTTTCTGCTCGCACACCCACTTCTTTGGGTTCTTCCCTTTGTGCTGGATTTCTCGTTTCTTGTAATTGTGTTTCTCCTTCATTTATCTTCCTAACACACCATCTCATTCTTAGGGTTTTTTTCTTTTTTCTTGCCTTTTCTTCCTCGCTTTTTTAGCTTGCAGGATCTAAGCTGTCATATTCTGTGGAAATGCTTGAATGCTCTACAGCACAGGCTGCTGTATATCCTTGGTTTACAAGATCATGGTCAATTTAACGTTTCAGCCAGCTTCAGATATAAAGTCACTAGAGTGTAAGCAGCAAGACATGGAAGCCCCAAAACCACTTATGTAAATACTGCTGTCACCCACAGTATTTAAATCCTTCTCTGTCTGGTAAAGAGTTCAAGTGGGCTCATGTCTGGGAAACTTTGCAGGATGCCAGCAATACATGTTGGCTTCGCAATCCTGGAGCTCTGTGGTGAGCTACACTGACCACCAAATAATCTAACTTGCAGGTAACAAAAATAGGTGGTGTAGGAGCTAGAGATCTAACTGCCTGAATTTTCAATGCTTTGAAACAAATTCTAAAACTGATAGTGGTGCTGAAGCCACCCTATAGGTGATCAATTTACCATCTGCCATACACTGAATCCTAACCACGCTGGTCCAGAGAAGACATATGGTGCATTCATAGAGTCATGCCCAAAAACCTGCCATCATCAAGTGAGGCTCCATGAATCACTTTGCTAGCTTATCACCAAAGAAACTTGGATCTTACCACCATCTGTTGGAACTACTGAGGAGTCACTGAAGCATTGGCATCCATGCGCCAGCACTCACTGCACATCTGGTCCTTTGGTCAGCCAGCTCAGATCCTCTCTGCTGGCTACTGCCCAGCTGGGTTGAGTACTGGCAGCAGCACCAATGCAGGCAGGAAACTAGTGCACAGCCTTCCACAACACGGCACAGCGCAGACAATTTCCTCAGAACAGAGGTTTTCCAACTGGTTCATTGAATGGAGCACCTTAAAGCTAAGAAATCCTCTTAAGGTTCTACTACTCCTCCTCCTCTGAGCAGGTATTGGTTCCAAAATGACTCTTTGTGAGGCTCACTGGGAAGGGCAACTCAGTGTCCTGGGATACCCCAGCGTAAGATGGGCACTGTGTTCTTAGGAATGTTTGGAAGCGTGTGAAAGATTCGGGAATACTCAAGAGAAGTTATAAATCACTGGTTGTCAAGGACAACACCTGCCATGAATAGTCTACAGCTTCTTCTCTGCTGTCTATTTTGATCGTGCTTTACAAATGCATCTCATATACACATCCAAGTGATAAACTTGCACATATGAACATCAGAAGGAGATTGAACCTTCTTGTAATCGTTCAAGTTGGCTGAGGAGCTTCCTCTGATGGTGACCTACTTACTCGTGGCTTTCTCTGAAATATCCCTGCAAGACTGATGATTAAACCCTGCTCTTACTTTCCTGAAGACCACTCCGACTGACCTGCCACTGACCGTTTACACGATGCATACGTATCCAAAGAGAATGCAACATGTACATACTATATGATACCTGTAATTTCTGTGGACAGGTACAGTAACTAATGGTGGATATGAACTGCTCAAAGACTATATCCTCTTAGATGATTGCGTTATATGCTTTATGTTGCCACTTTTGATACCTGAAAAGCTTCTCTCTTCTGCTTACTGTCCTAAAGTACACTGGAGGGAATGGGATAAAGAACAAAGCTGGATTTGCAGAAAATAATCCATCTCAGTATATTACCCTTTACTAACAGAGCGATTGTTGTAGGAGAGAAATAAACACAGCCAGTGTGCTGCGGAAGAAGAATACTGAAGAGGAATGTCCAAAAAGAACAAAGAACGAAGTCTGGAACAAGATTTTTCCAGGATGATGACAAGTTAAGACTCCATGGATGGATTCAGAAGGATTTTTCCTGAAAGTCTGCAAGACTTTGCTTGTGAACAAGCATAAAATAGAAGATTCCTCTAAATGATGTTGCAAGAAGGACAGTTTCTGCTTAACCTGTTAGGAACTATGGTGGTTGGAAACTGTGTTACTTCTCTATGGGGTTTGGAAAGACGTTTCCTTCCAAACAAACAAAATTTAGGAATTCTAATCATTGTTATTTCCTTTTTCAAATTCTGGCTGTCTTTGAATGTTCTTCTCACACAGCCGACGGCTATCCCCCAGTGCACAGAAAAAGTCTTGTTAAAACAGACTGTAGATGAGATTTAAACAGGACCACACCAGCGGTACATTTCCTCTCTCAAACCACACAAACATCCAAAAGACAGAGGGTCTAAACAGGGGCAGAGAAAAGGCATTCGACGATCTGAGAAAATAAGCGTGAGGTAAACCACAGCTAAATACAGAAAGGTCTATTAACCAATCCATCAACAACTCAAATCTAAAAGGCAGAACTTCTAGAAGGTAGAAACTCAAGAGTCAGCTGATGTGCACCGAACATAATGTTAATGGAACATCCACATTATTCACACTCGTATCACCAATTATCAAAGCTTTTAAAAGAAGATGTATTTGCCACATAACTCAGACCCAAATTTCAAGGGAAATCTGCATAGAGCCGAGATGCCTAAATATCTTCTGAGGATCTAGGAGCGCATCTAAGGGTAATAAATAATTTCTATGGGATTAACCACAACAAATCAAACTACGATAAGTAGATTTAACAAAGCACAAAACCCCATGAAGTGCAATCCTGACCTCGCTTCAGCTTAGTGCAATTCCACCGCTTCATGCTGCATCACCTGGACTGTGCAGACAAAGAGGCTCCTCCTGGTTTGTGCTGCCCTCAAGTAAAACCCCACAAACGGCAAACAAGCATTTCAAAATAATTTCTAGTACGAATTGCTAATGCGCCTTTTTATGCTTCACCGTTCGACCAACTCCTTAATAACCTTCTCTAAGTGAGACCAAATTTCATAGCAGAAAGAAACACGTCACAACCATTCACTCCTATTTTTACATCTTCCAAAGAGGTTTGTAAGAAGGTTCATTCGTTTGTGTATATTACTACGCTCAAGCGAGTTCCTTTTCAAAGGTGAAGCGAATCTTGCGTTCAGTTTTCTCGACTAACAAAAATGTATGAGCACATCTAGACCCAGAGGACATCTCTTTAACTTGGGAAGTCAGTCAGTAGAGTTCTGTGAGGAAAACCAGCCAAAGCATTGCAGAAAACAGCTTCAAAGGAGTCCCCGAAGAAGGCAGTTCTTCAGCGCACCGATACCAACAACACGAGCACTAAATGACTGGCAGAAGCAAAGCCATAGGCGTGATTCAGAAGTGAGTGATGGGTCCCTGTCTCGAGCAGTTTGACTGAACCTATGTCATGGATGGACACCAGCAGAAGACACTGTCTCTAATGCATTCTGTCCCTTTCCCCACCTTCTCCAGATAAAACCCCAGGCCCCCAGAAACCAGAGCTTCCACCTCAGGCACTGCTGAATGGCCATCAGGAGCTTCACCAAACAGCCCAGCCTAGCAAAACCAAATGCAAGTCTCAACAACCTAAAACCTCCAGGTTATCAAACTTCTAAAGCACAGCCTCTCACTGGGTGGGTCACACGTGGTGATGACCTTCCATGGAAAGGCGCTGGGATGGACACTGGGTGCCGTGGCTAACGTTTTAAGCTGCCTGGGGGCTCTTGGGTTAAGCCTCACCTCTGGGTCCTGTAATGACAGGTCGATGGTGCTGTGTGAAAGCCGTTCCAAGGGAGGAGGTCTGCGAAGGCGAGGGACTGCTGAAACCAGACTTCTCTGACTTCTTTAATGTAGTTGGCGATGGCATTCCTGGCAAGAATGATTGATAAGTGCAATTTAATAATGCTAGGTCATGGAACGACAGCCTATGCATTGTGAAAGGGGGTGCAGAAGCAGCTAGATAAACTTAAAGGACAAACGAAAGGGAATACAACAGCAAGTGGAAAGCTCACTTTAGTTTTTTTTTTTAATTTGTGGTCTTTTTCTTGAGGCAGAAGCAGCCGTGGTTTGCTCTGAGCAATGAGAACTAAAAGGCAGCCATATTTTTTTTTTCTTTTAAATCTGAAATATGGATAAGATGCAGCTTATTATTGCTACTGAAACCTACTCTGCTTTATTTTTAGAAATCTGTAATAGCTGGAGCATTTGGATTTTACAGGCTTTTTATGAGTTCTGTCTTTCACTCACTGGTTTAGTAGATTATTGCAAATGGATCTTTTAAATGTGCTGCACGACTCAAGGCACAACTAGAGAATGAAGTTTTCTGAGTTCAAACTCGCCCTCTCCTTACTCTTTTGACTTCAAAGGTATTTGCAAGTAATATCTTTATGTGGTTCCCTTTTGCTTTCAATTTTTACTTTTTTTTTTTAAAGGGTGAATGGTATTTGTGTCTCGATATTAGAAGCCGCACTGGAATTATTTCAAAATTGTTATTATGCCCTTGAACTATATCAAAGGCTTCCAATGAAAATCAGAGTTAAGTTGCCATGGGGTGAAACCTCTCCTGCTAACGGGCAGAGGTGGTGTAATGCTGGTAGGACCGGTTTGTTCTATATACTCTGTAAGAATGACTCCTGTGGATACCGTATCAAGCCTGTGGCACCACAGAAATTAGTGGAATGAATATATTGCAACAGGCTCTTAAAACCCGAGCCTTTTCTGCACGTGATTTATGCTCGGATAAAAGAATATTACAGCATACAGATGAAGAATATGCATGTGCGTGTGTATTATTCTCCAGGTTTTTACAGTTCTAGAGGCATATCGGTGTTCTGATTGTCTGCACATACTCTGCAAACACCTAATTTCCAGTATATACGGTACATTAGAAGTTTTGCATATCCGTAGGGATCCAGCAAAACAAAGGTACAGAATAGCTGAGGTTTTAGGTGCAAAAGCAAACTATTAGATGATGTGGAAGCTGAACTTCCACGAGCAAAGTCATTCAACCTTATTTCCAACTGTGTATTTTACAGAATTTAATTGCTAAAAAGTAAAGAGAGAGGCCTGGACAGTATTATCTCTGGACAACATTATTAACTTTATATTTAATAACACTAGTTTTACAGTCCCTGGGATGTTGATTGTAATATGCAGGAGCCTTCTTGTACTTTATATGCTGCACTGCTGGAGTCTTAATGGTTTCAGTGAGCTTTTGCAGTTTATATTTCAGAAAGTTAAATAAAGCAAGGGAGCGGTTAGAGTTCTAGTGTTGTACTTGCAGCTTTCCGTCTGAAAACTCTTTCCTAGAAGGGTTTGCTGCTCTGGTGGCTTTCTCCTCATAGCAAGAAATGTTTCATATTTAATCTTTTAAAACTAAAAGTTTAGAACTGACGAGACTACTGTGCAAGACAAAACACTAGGTTGGCTTTCTTTTCTTACTAGTCTTAAGGACTTTAGAGTAAGGACAAAAGCAAAGAGTTCGTTCAGTTTGGGGGTAAGAGAGAAAAAGACACTGAATGTATTTCAGTATACATAGATAAATATACCTTTTCAAAAGTTATTTTGATGGTATATTCCAATGTAGCCTGCTGAATTTCTGCTCAAACGTAACTTAGGGGGGTGTAACTTAGTTATTGCTCTGTCTTACAGGGCCCATATTCAGGACAAGGATGCTCAAAAGAAGTAACGGTGCTGTTGACCGAAATTTCCTTGTGGTGAAGGAACTGGGGATGGAAACACCAGGTAAGTGTCAACCCCAGCCCTAAACACAAAGTCAAGCAAGGATCAATGCCAATATTTGTGCTTGGAAAGGGGTAGAGGAGCTACGCTGCTGGCAGCAAGGCCATGGGGACATCTCCTCTATCCTGGGCTGTGGAAGGCACCAGGTTTGCCCCCCAGGAAGGTTTTAATGTGGCAGGCTCCATCCCTCTAAGTGCAAAATATCATGGACAGAACAAGCAACTCTTTATGCACAGGGATCACCACGGTAAAATACGCCTGCTGTGAGTTGCTCTACCTGCAAGGTCACGCAGCACTTTTGGCGTGGAGGCACAAGCTCGCGCAGCTCATGAGCTCATGGTACGGGAAGCGGCAGCTAGAAAAGAGGAATAGGGTTTAAACCCGTAGCAGGTTCATGTGATTGTGTCCAAACACTGTAACTTGAGGAGCTACAACAAAGCTGATGAATGACCTTGCACTGTGGCAATGCTGAGCAGTACCGTGCTCAGATGGGGATGGATTTTATAAGGTCGGGGCAGCCGGTTTTATGTGAAAATAGAGATTTGGACGTAACGCTATGATGTAAGAGTGAGCAGAAAGCCAAACTGAAGCACTGATAATTGGTTCCTACTCTTGTTCCATTTGTTTGTTATCACTGTTCTGTTTGCCATTATTATCACTACTTCGGGTTTTGTTTTTATTTCAGGCTATTCTGAAACGTATTGGTTTGGAACAGTCCGACTCTACCATGTTTTTATTTTGTTTGAGGTTTGTAATGACACATTTTGAGTGATCACATCCATCAGATCTCAAGAAAAAAAAAATAATGGCTGCTTCCTAGTTCAGAAGAATATGCAAACAGGAGCTTAATTACATCACTTAATATTGACCAAGAGAAAGAATAAGTTGAGCTTGCCAGCTCATTTCCAAAGCGTGTTTTGTCCTTTAAGAGGGGAGGGTATGACAGAAAGTTAGGCAGTGCAAAGCAATTAGCATCATTCACATTTTATGTTGCGCTAGCAATGGTGCTCTAGCAGCAAAATTCAAACATTCTTTGAATGGGTTAATAAAAGAAGAAATACAGTCGGCATGCAAGAAAAAGGTTTCCAAGAACAAGCCAAAATATGTCCCATTCTTCTAAATTTATCACAGCCATGTCACATTATCCTTGAGACTGCCAGGAATGTCAATTTTTTTGCAATTTAAAAAAAATATCTCATTTAGCACCATATGTTTGGTTAATGTGCCTGATATATCCTGCGTATTCTTTAGTCCATCCATTTCTAATACTCATTTTCTTTTTTTCCCCCCCTCGCTAGGCCATATGTTACAATGCTGGTTTATTCTATCGAAGCTCCTTTCAGGAGCTCGGAGCGAGAGCGAAGGGAACTCTGCTTTAATCACCCAGGAAAACTGGAATCTGAGACTCCAAGCCTCACTCTTAGGTGAGCGGCCTCAACATCTGAACTAGCTTTGAAGGTGCCCAGCACCTATGGAAATCAGGGCACCTAGAGGAGATGGCGCGGTGTGTACGAACAACTGCGAGGCAGGAGCTGAGATAAATGGACTAAATACGGAATTAAGCGTTTTAATTTTTGGCACCCACGTTGGAGACTCTTGGCTAGTTTTAAAGGTCTTCTGCTTCATACCTAATGAGTTTTAACACATTTAGCAGTCCCCGGGCTGCAGCTTCCCCTCCTGCGTTGCTCAGGAATGCAGGAAATTAAAAAGTTAAAAGTGAAGCTACCCCGGGCAGAGCCCAGCAAGGATGCTGCCGCCTCGCACCGCTTTCCGCAGCGTTGTTTCCAACAACTAACTAATATTGGGGACCACTGCACCGAAGACCAGGTTTCAGCCCTTCCCATGGCCCCAAGGAAAGGGTAGCGGCAGCTCATAAGGACACCTCTGAGTCCCAGCTCTCCTCTGTCTCCTCTCTGGTGCAGGGCAGCAAGAAATGACAACATCCCCCAACCCGTCTCAGCTGCGCTGGCCGGTGGAGAGGGAATGGAGCCAAGGATCCTCCCCGTTCCCTGCCTCTTTCCATCCATCTGCTCTGAGCAAGGAATAAACAAGAACAGCCAGAACACAACGGCTGGGTAACCCAGGTGGGGTTTTAACGTGTTCCTTACTAGTCTGTGACTAGGATTGTTGTCCAAATCACAGCCACACCTGGCACTTTTAGGAAACACAGGTTCCATCACTCAGGTCTGAAGTCTCCTCTGAATTTGTTATTTAGAGCGCAGGAGAAGAAAAATCAGACTCTGTCTATTTTCATCTTATGGCAGCTTTTAACTACAGAATAAATGGAAAAGTTAATTGCTAAATAAAAGAGAAAAATAAAGGGATTTGTGGCGTAAAACGCAGATGGAAGCCTGAGTGGGTGTCTTAACTCTAACTTACTGTACTCGTGTTCGTGTGATTCTATACGTATGCCAAACATATATGGTCTTAGCCTGCTCCCATTAACATGAATCTGGGTTTTGGTTCTTTTGCGCTGGACAGAGGGAACCAGATCAAAGACCATGATGGTGCTAAATGGAACAAGATGTGTACTTTCGTATTTTTTTCCAAAAGGAAATATTAATTTGCCATTGGTTTTTCAGCTGAAAAAGAATTTTAATTGCAGTACACAATAAGCAGAAAATTCAGACAACAATAATCTTGAAACTGTTAGCAGCATTATATTTCTATCAAGGAATCTGCGCGCCTTTTCAACATTAGAGCGTTCTGAATTTTCATTAATTTGGCATTTCCCTCAAAAAACACAAGTTATTTTGTTCATTCCACATCATGCATCACACCCTTCTGCTCAATGCATAATGCAAGCGTAAATGGGATCCTTGTCCTTGAGAGACTCTGGTTACTGGAGCCATTGCACGGATGTCGAAGTCCCGCAGTAAGACTTTCCAAAGCTCTGCACTTCGCAAACCTCCAGCCCAAGTTTAATCAGTGAATGCACGGGAATACTTCGTGTTCCTCATCTTCTAAGGGGCACTGGAGCATTGTGATGGTTTTAATTCCTCTACCTCCTTACGTTTGCCAGTACTAGAAACGCACCACATAAGAGTCTTCCTTGAGTACAGCTAAAGATCTTCAAATTTGCATGTATGAGGCTGATAGATATATTTAAATGGACCGGAAAATGATGCGTGAGAATTGAATGCACAAATCCTTCCCAGAACAAATAAATATCTATGAACCTATATTCCATGCACCTATGTACCTTACTAACAGAGGCACTGGAAGCAGGAGTAACTCTGACGGAGTGAATGGAGTCACAGCAGTGTAAGAAAAGAACAATTCCCCCTCTCTCCAAATCTATAGCTAGATCTGTATCTATGTCTGTACATCCATCCGAGTTCGCTCGATTAATTACCGACATCATTCTAACTGCACACATCTCAAACAATAACTCCATCTCAAGTTAGCCACGTTGGTAGACCAGCTGATATTCACCTCCACAGACAACTTTTAGATAACGACCCCAATAATTCCCAGTAGCTCTCTGCCACTAGACTCTCGATGATGATTTCATAACAAAAGCTATGAATGAGATATGGTCTGGATCTTCATTCTCAAGGGACACCATGAGAAGGAATCACGGAAGCTCAGATATTACCAGGTGGACCACGAACTCAACAACATGCAGAACAAACAGATGATGCAAAAAACCAAATTTGCTGTTGAAAAAAGCCCCCACTGATATATAGGAAGATTTGGTTTTTTTTCCCTAGGAATTTTCATCCTTCCGTGCAAATTATTCCAGCAATTTCACTGAAATCAGTATCAACCGAAATGCTGATCGGCCGCCTTTTCTTTTTTTCCCTGGGTAATTCTTAATTTTAAGCTTCTTGGAATTTCGATGGCTACACTACTGTCAGTCACAGTAAGTCTGTTCTACTCAGTGCTGAGCAAACTTTATTTGTCATCAGCTGAGATACAATCACGCTAACTGCCATCCATCAGTTTACTGTATTAGCTGCTCCAGCATACACAAAATACAACACAGATGGAAATTCACTCATCCTAATGAAGTGCTCTTTAGTTTTTACGTTCTGAATGGATACTCACTTCTCCTAGTCGCATTCGGAGTTACCATGATCACTGATTAACTACCTGCCAGCGAGTACCTCGCTTCACAAGACTCCATCCAGCTTAATAAACAGTGATTTTATTTTTTTTTTTACAGAAGAAAAATGAAAGCTCCCCCTCTATCCACTTATCAAACTGCTGCATATGCATCACCAACACACACAACCTCAGAACTCGACGTCTGACAGATCATGAGGAAAACAGAGCTAATCTATCCGTACCCATCAACATCGTATCACAGGTGACTGCCAGATACTTAAGAAGCCATCCAAAAGAAATGCCACAACTCTTTTGCAAGACACTACAAAAGGAATGTTCCAAATAAAATAAAGCAAATGCACGGACGAGTAAATGAGCCAAAGAAACTTAATAAAAAGAGATTGATTAAAATGAAGACCAGAATGTTCAAAAAGGACTGAGAGAGAGAGAGGTGCCAAAGGCGCATTAAATGGATTCAATGGCTTTGGGTTTTAAATGCTTTTGGATTCCTCAGCAAATTTTAGCCAAAAATGATAATTCAAGTTAGAATCAAAACTCTGATGTCACTTAGGAAAAAGAAGGTTGAGATTTCTCCTTTGTAAATGAGCGCTGCTCCGTTTACAGGGGAGAAATACCAGCCTAAGCTGATGGAAAATCTTGCCTACAGGATTTTATAACCGAGCGCTGCAATATTCACCATTATTTTCAATTCCTACCTCATTAAATCTGCCTTAAACTGTTTGGTGCAATGTTCCCGCAGAGTGTATTACCTTATCTCTTTGTATCTAGCTTTACAGCATCATCTGGATTGTTTCAGATCTCTGAAGTTGGCCTTCATCCCTGCTTTGTCACCTAGGTGGTTCTTTCAATAACTAAGAAACTAGAGCTCAACGTATTACCAATTTCTGCAAAATATGATTTCATTTTGCGTTTCATTTTCGACGTTTAAAAACTTTAACGAGAAGTGCAAAAACCAGCAGGATAACACTTCGGTTTTCCCTTAGATTTAAAGTTCGTTTCAGCATCATTTTGCATTGTATAAATACATAAGAATTTAATAAGAATTAAAAAAAAAAAAAAGAAGAAAAAAATCCTAATGACGTCTTTAGACATCTCGTCTGAAATTCATGACTCCATTTGTTTCATTTCAAATGTTATCTGAGAGTTTTTCAGCATACTTGGCAGATTAGATATAGCAGCAGGGACAAACTGCAGCCATCCATAGGAGAATATACCTTTCTGTGGGTGCTTTGGGGATGGAACATCTATAGCTGTAAGGCAAAAAACGCCATCATAAATTTGGATGGCATTTACAAAGCCCTCTAAAAAGTCTTTGCATATGATTATAGCTGAGGTATGATATTTTTGCAAGTAAAAGACCCAGAATAGATTTATGTTTTCAACTATATCTTCCTGGAGATGCATATGGATGCTAAATTGCAAGTGATACTAAAGGGAATTTTAGTAACTGAAGAGGATGGAGTCAAATTTTCTGGTGTGGGTTTTTTTTTTTTCCCCCTTCATTTATTATTTTCTCAGGAATCATTTGCTCATTATTTGCATGTCATCAAAAGATCACTGGCTATCCAGGCGATATATAACGATGATGGCTGCTAAACGCCAAAGGCATGAGATGGAGATGGGTAAATATGCAGATTTTTTCAACCTGTGACCTCAGTTACTACACGGTAATGTTTTTAAATGACTTTTATGATGACAAGACTAAGTTTGGCGTTAATATTGGCTTTGAAGACTTAATCGGCGTACGCCGCCATTGAACATATGTTTTAATTAATAAAAGAGCTGCGGTCAGGATTGAAAATAGCTCAGGTAATCTACCACGTACTGCAAAGCCACCTGATTTCTGCACAATTTGAGGTTTTATACTTCATTGCAAAGAAAGGAAGAGCTGCAGACGGAATTCATGTGCATCGTACCAAACTGGAATGGATTTATAATTTGACAGGTCGAGAGCGTACTCATGGAACTGTTATGCATTGCTATCCAGTGGCTCTTGGTGTCTTTACCATACGAAGTTTGACAGTCCCAGGGCTGAACAGGCATCTCATTTCTCCGCAACACGAGAAATCATTTGTAGCTGACCTACGGCTGCTGTGCTCTTTGACTGGGAAGTGCCAACTTCCAGTTGTAGGCTGGTGAGCACCCGCTGGAACGGCTCTGCGGACCTGGGCAAGGCTTGGCAGCTCCCAGGCAGCAGAGACTTAAAAGTGCTTCCCAACCAACAGGCTCTCAGGCAGGTGATATCAGAGAGGTGAAATCAGCCGTGTTTTTCTGCATTCCCAATGGCTTTAGGATTCTGGGAGGAGCAAAGCATCCCCCTGGAAAAAACCATGAAACGTTCCCATGGCAGAGAAGGCAGAGCACAGCAGTTTGGCTGTGGCATCGTTCTCGGAGGAGCCGAGTGTGACCATGTTGCCTGCAGGTCTCCTTGCGTGATCTGCCCAACACCTCTCTCGTCTACTGAGCAATTTAAACCACGTCTGTTTTAAATGGGTATAAACGAACAGAGAGGCGGAGGGCTCGCAGGGAACAAAAAACCCTCTCCAAGATCCATGAAAACAGGCAGAGGTAACATGGAAGTGCTCCCTCCAGCGCTGCCACTCTGGCAAAGTGCTCGGCACGAGCTGTCTCCTTACTAGACACCGGAGAACCCCCACGAGAGGGACACCTGGTACATCCCCCCCCACAACCAACACGACACGTCTGCGCACCGAGAACAAGAGCATTGGCATTGTTTGAATAAGCACACCCACCATGTAGTGCTCCGCGGTGTTCGGGGTTTCTTAGATATCCTAATTTTATAAAAGAAAGTAAAAGAAGAAAAAAGAAACAAGGTGAGAGAGAACACTATCATATTTCGTAGCAAGCAGGATACTGTGTGAAATCTTGGCCCAGTGAAGTGATCAAGGGGAAGCTTTCAGTTTGCTTAAGGGAAAACTCGGGAGCAAATAGTCAAATTATGAAAATACCACATTGCGGCGAATGGGCGCGTTTAGGTTCAATTGAGCCGTAAAAAAAAAAGAAAATGGCACTTTAGCTTAGGAAAACGAAGGGACAGAGGGAGCCATCGGTAAAGCAACTTTACGAGATTTGTATGCATGAGGACACTGCTTCACTGGACCAAGAAAGCTACAGTATGGGACAGGATTTTTTTCGTTCTTTTTCTTTTATAAGACACTTTGCTAGATAGCTTTGTCGAACCTCAGAAACTGCTGCTCTGGCATTATGAAATAATCCTACATAACTCGATCTCATGAGCGTAGAGAACACAGAAAAATAGCCATGCCAAATCAGATTACGGGGATCCACCTAGCCCAGTATCCTCTCTCTGACAGTGGTAACTAATGGATGCCTAGAAAAGAGGAGAAGCCCAGGGAAAGCACACAGTGATAACTCCCCAAAATACTCTCCCAGCCTCCNAATTGATATTAACATTTTTCAGTATATGTGTAAAACACATGTTTCAGAAGAATAGAAGAGAGAAACTGTCACTCACTGGGAAGCTTTAGAGCTATCTGGCTCCCTGGGAAACTGCATGCAACTATTCTGGTGTCCAAGGGTTTGACCAGTGAGTTTCCTCTTCCTGCAAAGAATGAATGCAGAAGTAATAGAAAGTCTGAGGGGGGAAGATTTTAGCAAATGGCTAAAGATACTCCTATTCTGCCCACTCCAGCAGGTAGGAAGCAGGTGGTGGTGGAAGAAAAAGGGTGGGAAGGGAGAGGGCCCGGGCAGGAGGCTAACCTAGGAGAGAGACTCACACCCTCACAGCTCAGCCCTCGGAGATCCCTTTGTCGCTGCTGCATTGCCATGCAACGATGCCGACAGGTCACCGCAGCCCCAGCACCGCCACACAATGTCAGGACGTTCTGCTCTGATTAGCCGGGGTCTTGCTGTGACTCCCTTTCAGGATGGAGCACGGCTCACCGGCACTTGGTGATTGAAACTTCGCACGCCGGGGCGGCGGAGCTTCATTAAAAACCCGGTATGCCCAGACAGCTACAGCAAATCCTTCAGCATCGTGCTTATTTTACTACCCGCTTTTTGGGGGAGTTTTCCTTAAGTTTTAATTTTCTAATCGACTTGGTGCCTGCGTGGGAAATTTTGACTTTAGAAAAAGAATTAGTCGAAGTAGGGGGGGTTTCTAAAAAAAAAAAAAAAGCTTATCTTTACATTTTTGATGGCATATTGACTTTTTAAGAGTCCGAAGGCAGGAGTGATATATTAGGGAGCCCCTAAAACTTTACTTAAAGCAAAAATTAGAAAGTGATCGAAAAAGTTTTATAGAGGAGAGCAGAAATATAATTTTAAGCCTCTTAAAATTGCCTGAACTGTGAAATCAAGTAATGAACACTAGAAAAGGATCTGTCAGCTGGAATCAAAGCTCCGACTAGTCAGCATTTTCTTCCTAAACCTTATTATGGCAAAGATTTTTCATCTCTGCACTCTGTTCAGCCCAACAAATAAACCGACTTGACCTCCACCTGTTACGTGGTGAAGTTCGCTGTCATCTTTGACTAAATCCTATTCTTCCCCTTCAAAGCCCTTCTGCACCACTGGGAAGGTGGGAAGACGCAGCTGCGCCCTGAGTCAAGCTGGTACCAGTTCATAACCAGACAGCATTTCACAGTACAAATTACAAGCAACGAGAGGAGAGGAAAAAAAAAAAGAAAGAAAGAAAAAAATGTAGTGCCAATGAATTCTGGAAGGGGGCAACATTTTTCATCAATTTAACAATGAGGTTTTCATAGAAAGAAATTATTTGTGTGTGTGTGTGNGGATGCCTAGAAAAGAGGAGAAGCCCAGGGAAAGCACACAGTGATAACTCCCCAAAATACTCTCCCAGCCTCCAACGATTTGTCAGTCAAGGACTTCCAGGACAAAGCTGAAATCATGCTATTGAAGATACTCGAATCCAAATGCACAGATTTCCACTCCCCGCCCTCCCCCTTTTCCCCCCCTTCCNATGCAACGATGCCGACAGGTCACCGCAGCCCCAGCACCGCCACACAATGTCAGGACGTTCTGCTCTGATTAGCCGGGGTCTTGCTGTGACTCCCTTTCAGGATGGAGCACGGCTCACCGGCACTTGGTGATTGAAACTTCGCACGCCGGGGCGGCGGAGCTTCATTAAAAACCCGGTATGCCCAGACAGCTACCGCAAATCCTTCAGCATCGTGCTTATTTTACTACCCGCTTTTCGGGGGAGTTTTCCTTAAGTTTTAATTTTCTAATCGACTTGGTGCCTGCGTGGGAAATTTTGACTTTAAAAAAAGAATTAGTCGAAGTAGGGGGGGGTTTCTGAAAAAAAAAAAAAAGCTTATCTTTACATTTTTGATGGCATATTGACTTTTTAAGAGTCCGAAGGCAGGAGTGATATATTAGGGAGCCCCTAAAACTTTACTTAAAGCAAAAATTAGAAAGTGATCGAAAAAGTTTTATAGAGGAGAGCAGAAATATAATTTTAAGCCTCTTAAAATTGCCTGAACTGTGAAATCAAGTAATGAACACTAGAAAAGGATCTGTCAGCTGGAATCAAAGCTCCGACTAGTCAGCATTTTCTTCCTAAACCTTATTATGGCAAAGATTTTTCATCTCTGCACTCTGTTCAGCCCAACAAATAAACCGACTTGACCTCCACCTGTTACGTGGTGAAGTTCGCTGTCATCTTTGACTAAATCCTATTCTTCCCCTTCAAAGCCCTTCTGCACCACTGGGAAGGTGGGAAGACGCAGCTGCGCCCTGAGTCAAGCTGGTACCAGTTCCTAACCAGACAGCATTTCACAGTACAAATTACAAGCAACGAGAGGAGAGGAAAAAAAAAAAGAAAGAAAGAAAAAAATGTAGTGCCAATGAATTCTGGAAGGGGGCAACATTTTTCATCAATTTAACAATGAGGTTTTCATAGAAAGAAATTATTTGTGTGTGTGTGTGCGTGTGATATTATGAACGAGCATTTGAGGCAAGAAACGTTTTGCTCGTGCCGTAACAATGGACCTGTGCTAACGCCACATCGGAAGGGTTGAAGAACTTAAAGGACGCTACTCGTGTTTCTTTTCTATTTCCTAAGTTGAATGCACGAAGCGTTTCAAAGAGGCTCAGCTCCAAATGCATGTAGGTTTCTAGGCTTGGAAACGAGTCACGGCTCTATAATGGAACATCGCTAAATAAAAATTTATAATCAAGTATTATGGAACACAGAACAGCAAGATATGTCAGGAGAACCGTGGAGCTGGAGCAGTCACTTCTTCAAATATATCATCATGACAAAACCACGTAAGAAGCTTTCTAATACAAAGACATATCAGAAAAAGCCATTTCATATAAAGTTGGACTTCTCTGGGTGATTAATGCTACGTTCAACAAAGGAGACAGTGTCTGTCTAATTACATTAAATACTTATCTTCTAGGGATTGGCAGGGTGTTTCTGCTCAATGTCACTTTTCATGACAATGTAATGATAGATCCGTTTACTTACCAGTGCCATTAGCAAAAATTGTACTGTTTTCTCAACTGCCCTCATATCACGAAAATATTTGATTAACACACTGAAGCTTATCTAATACTCTAAGCAACATATTCTGCATACTTTTCTCTCTATTAAAAGAACAAGATTACAGCTTGTAAAATTTTCACTGCACTCACACGAAAAATAAATGAATAATGTGTGATAGAGTTTGAGTATCTTACTAGTTCACAAAACAGGTTTATTGGATTTAAAATATTAACTTTTTACTTAAAATATTAAGATGGGGGGTGGGGGGGAACCAAGCAAACAAAGTCAGAGCTCTGAGGCACTCCTTCCCAGCTAGTCTTTAGTTATTATTTCCTTTTCATTTCAGCACATCTTTTGAAACTTTTAATACCTTAGGGGGGGGAAAAAAAAGGAAAAAAAAAAAAAAGCTTTCGTTCCTTTGCTGAAAAATAGATATGGCCATATCCCAAGTCTTTAAAATTCACCGCATCGTGAACTGACTCTCTTCAGAGTCATGCCAACATACAAAGAACAATAAACCTCTGCAAGAATGTACACAGCGAAGGCAGTTTATATAGCAACAAGCTAATTTCATAAACCTATATTGCAGAGAAAGGCTGTGATGTAACATTCTAGCAGCATAATATCAGCTACCTGGGATTTACTAACAAGGTTAAACCACTATCTGTTTGTCTCAGCACTCTTCGTAACTCACTTTTTAATGGATGGACAGGAAAAGTCAGCAGTGTATGGCACAGATCATTTCAGAAATAGGACAAGACAGCTTACGGCAGGATCTATTTCAAAACACGCTCCGTCCTTCCATACGATTGCATCAAAAGTCTACGCTTGGCAACTACAATGCTTCCAATCTCCTCATCAATCCTTTGTGTGTGGGGGGGTTAGATTTCTATGTCTAAGTAAACCAGCGAATTTGAAAAACAAAGAATTAGAGGAGGAGGTGCCACCGTCAACTGGCACCACGGTTATCGTGCATCGGTTCTCATCTTCTCGGTATCTTATGCCTGTGCAGAAGGCAGTGCCTGGGAAGCTTCCTTCAGCGAGGAGCTTGGACATCAACCCCATTTTGCTACAGCTCCTCACGCCGCCACGAAATGGCAGCGAGAACGTACCAACGTTGACTGGGATGAGGCACAAGTCGACACAGCAACGCAGAACGAACCGAAAACTGGCCGTTAAAATCCTCGGCGAGTGACTCTTGCGGCGAGAGGATGACACCGCAGCCAACTGCCACATATGACTCTCCAAATTAATAATGGATTTAGGATATTCATTCCCTGAGCTGCGAGGGTTTGGGGTGTGTCTGCAATTATCTAGATATAAGTCTGACACACATTATCCTTCGATCAATGTCATTTCCCTTAGTAGCCAACAGATTATCAGCCAGCTTTGTGATATTCCAGGTGTCAAAGAAGAATTAAAACCACAACAATCGCACAAACAAAGGGACAAAAGACGGGGATACGTGTTTCTGAGCCCTGCATATCAATTTAATATGTGCAGCTGACAATGATGCAAATGTCCTCGGGAGAGAGGCAGCAAGATCTGTGCCCAAACACACACACACCACCGTCAGCAAGATGGCAGGGAACAGAAGCAGTAGGATTCCCAGCCCAGGACACATGCCTCAGCAGGCAAAGCAACCCAACGAAACAATCCTCTGGTTGGGGAGAATTTTGGAAGCACCTGATATGGAAAAGGGCCCTAAACAAGCCAGATGGTACTTTTAGCTGGCAGCAGAAAGTAGGAGACAGCCAAAAACATTACAGCATTTCCCCAAGAGGCCAGCAAATCGATTTTTAACCATTTATTTTTGTTTTTCAAGTGACGCTATGAATGTAAAAAATAACGTTCCCTACGCGTTTTTTTTTTTTTAAATCACTCGTCTCGTGAATAATACACTTAAGGAGGCAACAACTGGGAGAGAGGAGAAAGCCATGGATTTTGGCTTTCCCAGGATAGTTGTATATTTGACATCGGGTTTCTCTATTCAGCCACTGCCACTGTTTACTCTGCATTAAGTGCCAGGTTTTGTTGAGGGTTTTCTACATAACGTTAAAGAGAAAAATCCTGCAGAAGTAGAGAATCACAGAATCATAGAATACCACGTTGGAAGGGACGCCAAGGATCACCTGAGCCGACCTTTCTTGGCAAAAGCAGGAGAAATAGCACCGTGAAATCACGACAGCGCAACAGTTCACAGGACATGGGAGAAATGCTGTTTCTAAGACTGCTTTGCCCTCTTAAAACCTGTCCTCTTCAAATTATTGGGGTTTTAGATGATAATTTTTTAACAGAAGGGCAACTATTTATTCAATATTTACAAGTTCCCACTTGGCTAAGGATTTGCATAAGAAATACAGCGGTTTTGGGGATCTTTTAATTTTTAAAATCTCCAAATGGCCAGGATTTGCAATTCCACTTGGATGACAGGACTCCTTTCAGGAATCAATTTGATGTCAGATGTCGAACCTTTACTTTGCAGAAGCAGCTCCTCGCACAGCACGATCAGATCAGGTGTGGCCAAGCAGTTTTCACTCAAGGAATGGAAAAGAGATGTAGGCTGCAAGGACTGAAAGGGCAGAGGGAGGCAGAGGAGTCATGAGACAAGCGGGAATGACCACTACTCTTGGCTTCAAAGATGATGGGCCAAGCTCAGGGGAAGAGTTGGGATGATGCTTTACTTTGATTTGCCTTCATTTCGGTTAGCGGCAAAGGCAAGCTCCACAACAGGGTTAAATCTGGACTTCATCCAAAGTGCTTTCTCCTGTTCAGAGCAAGGTAGCACATTAGCGTGCCACATCACAGATAATACTCCTGGAAACAAACATGGGCTGCCGTAATCAAACGGGATCTTACTCTAAGTACAAAGTCCATATATTTATATTTATCAAATCTCATTGACTGCAAATCCTTACTTATAAAATACATTTCTCTCCAAGAGGTGGAGCCTAAAACTTTTGTCTCCGGCCCCGATATAAAATAGTTCTGTTCTTTTCAAGAGCGCTGCTCTTCGACACGAGGACTGCAGGTACCATCTCCCTTTGTTGGCTTTTGGGAGTTCGAAGATCCGCACGCAAATCCCGGCGAGGCAAACGAAGACCGTGCACAGAACAGTAAAACAGCCTATAATTTCCCAGCTAATTTTAGCAACGGGATCTTTTATGTTACGCTTTTTGGTGGATATCACACCGAAAATAGCAGCAACCATTGATGTCGGAGAATAGCAGAAAGGATGAGCTCACTAGGGCTGCGAGATGCTGCAGGAGTGGTGTGGGCAAGCGGAGGTGGAGGATGCTGAGGGTTACCTGCTCTCCCCCGAGCAAGACACCAGAGTAAGACTGAAGCCAGTACACACACTAAATGAAGATAGTGCCGTACTTTAAACCTTTGTGAAGCTGGAAAACGAAAGAAAACTACTAGTGTTTAAACAGCATCCCTTATTTAGGCTGCAGTGTCACTGGGCTGCATGAGGTAGAGCTGCATTCATGCTGCAAGCTCTGGGATTCCAGGTCAAGGTTACACGCTACCCACTTTGGGTAGCTGCTACCGCAGCACATACAGATTCCTGGAGGTATAGGATGGCTCTGCAGCCACTCAGCCAAATTGTCACCTGAGCTAAGAGGCTGCTAGACAGATTTCTCTGCTTTCCTATGCTCACTGACTGCCGCGGTCAAAGTGTTGGGGCAGCACTTAACTTGAAAGAAAGTAACCAGGGAATGATTTATTCACTACTTCTGGCAGAAAAAAACTCAACAAACCAAACCACAAAGGAGCATCAAGCAAAATGATCGGGCACCAGACAAAAGAAGTGGTTCCTCCTTATGCAGCACCCAGTAAAACCAGAACTCGCTGCCACGGGGTGTTGTGGAGGTCAAAATAAAGAATGGGTTAAAAACATCTGAGCGCGTCTCCAAAACAAATTCCACTGAAGGCTGTCAAACACAAAGATGTGAACAGAGCCTGCGGATCATGAAATCAAGCTACTTGCTTGCAAAATCCATGAGGTTGTACTCCGAAAAGCATCACTGGATGCCTGTCCATGCCTGTTGTAATCTTTCCTTAAGTGTCTGCTCCCAGTTCTTGTCAAAGATAAGCTGGGCTACGGGAGCCTTCAGCCTACCTGGAAGAGCCATTTTTTCCTCCCTTTGGGCAGATCCACAGTGTTTAAAGGCTGGAATGTGCTGCACTAGGCAGCTGAGAAAGAGGAAAATTGCAGTAGGGATCCAGCTCAATAAAATGAAGATCTCAGGATTGCTCCTCGCTTGGTGCAGAACCAGGGGAACATCTAGAGTCAGTGGGGCACACAGGGTGTGGGGAAGGAAATGAAAAGAAAAAGAGATGTAGCACGCTCTGCTTTCTGGTCCCAGTCCTGTACCATCTTCTCTCTGTCCCCTAACACCTCTCACCGCATGTTTTAACTTTGGGTGAAAAAGTTTCCTTGAAAATAAATCTTGGTTTCTCCTCTAAGGCAAAGATCAAAATGTGTGCACGGGGTACAGTAGCCGCACTGTGTGCCGCGCAGTGGAGCGATGGTTGTACTGGGAATGCTAATAAACAGTGCCGAGAGCAGGACTTCTGCATAAAAAAGGGTGTATGTTACATCTCTCCCCCTCTCTCCTGTCTCATACAATATTTACACAGCTGCACTTTCTAAAATGTGCAGGGGAGTTTTTTTATTATTATTTTTCGGTAATTTATTTACCTAAGATAGCCCAGCATCTGTTTTGCGGTGAGCTTCTTTCACAAAGTTTCACAGTTGCCTTGACTGATGCAAAAGGAGGTCACGGTCCTTACTCGGCGAGCCTAAAACCCATTTGTTTCAACCGCTTGGCCATTCGAGCTGGCTAATTTGTGTTCTGCTCTGCGTTTTCAGTTTGTCCTCTGCTTGGAAATGTGCATCCCTTGGGGAACTGCTCTGGCTAGGTGAGTATTTTAGTTATCTGTTTTATAAAATGCAGAAGTGCACAGGAATTTGCAATAATACGCATCATTTACTGGCTCTCAATATGTACTGTATATTGGCTCTGAAGGCTATTAATATTTTCCAGCTGCCTCTCCCCCCCAAAAAGAGAGTTGAATGCCGTCTTTGCAGTGGGTCCTTTCCCATGACTGCCTACACAGGTGATGAAGACTTTTCCTGTGTCCTGAAGAATTAATAAGCCTGAACATTTCTGTACCAGCGGCATACCACAGGAGATAAAATATTGCCTCTGCTTCCCAAACACATTAGAAAAAGCAAGTCTGCTGATCTCAACTGCTAAGACAGCACATGAAAGGAATGCAGTCCATTTCCTAACCAAGATCTAATCTATGGAAGAGTTTATAGATCCAAGTCAACATCCTGAATTGGTCCCAGAAGCAAACAAGAAAACTAGTTCAACTTTTGGAAGACAGGTACAATACTTTCAATGTGTTTAATCCCGGTTTGCAATTAAACAGTCCCATGCCGCGCTATCAGATGATCTTCAAGGATAACTGCATCAGAGGGGACCCGTCTGGAGCTCTCAAAGATTCATGTTTGACAGACTCCAAATCAGCAAGAAAGGCACAGCCGCATTCAAACAAAGGGTGCTTCTGTCCTCTGGAGCTCACCTCTGAAAAGGTGCAGAATGTGCCTGTTTTGCCCCAAAACCAAGGAAGCTTACACGCTCAGTGTCAAAAAATGAAGCACAAACCCTATCGCTGTCTTTGCTTTACGTGTGTATGTCAAAGAGGATGAGTGGCGGAATATGGCTCAGGCAGCAAGGATGTCTGAAGAACATTACATCCATGGGCTCCCAACACAGCACTCCCATCCCAGGAACCCCACTGTCATCAGGAAGTCTTGCTCCAAACTTTGGAATAGTTTTCCATGTGCTAAATCTTTCCTATCAATCTGAAAAATGATTCGGATGATGCTAATTGTGTGTGGATCTAAAAGCAGCTCAGGTGATCTTCTGGAAATCACAGCACCCAGAAGATCTGCTTTTAAAGTGGTCATTAAAGTCAGTGAAAATAGCATGGATGGATGGTGCTAGACCAGGCCAGCCAAAACCACAGCTTTCATTTGATATCTGAACTGAAATGCTTTCTGCATTTTTTAACTCAGAACTCCTACAGCTCCATACCCATTTTTAAATGATGCATTTCCTGACATCTGGAATTAGATGCGAGAAGCAAAGCCACAACATCGACTGACCGACTTCTCTGGGACCATACTGAAGGGTTGTTTTCCTTAGGGGATTACAGCAAAGCTGAGGCATGTGCTCTAACACTTGCATGGGATTATTAATTTTATTAAAAATGGAAAGTACGGTTTAGGCTGAATCTCGGGGCCAAGTTTGTTGTGTTGTCCAGTGTCTGGAACAGAAAAAAAAAGGAGCCTCTGTGGGATGTGAAAACATCTAGGACTTCTCAATCCGAACTGACTTTTCAATCAGTAGCTCTTTCCCCACCTCTAACTCCCTTCCATGGTGTTGAGACAGCACTGCCAGCAGCATGGCATGTTGTCACGGGTCTCACGCTCCTCTGTGAATTGCCAAAGAAAAGCTGAGCTATTGATCCAGTGGTAATTTGCTGTCAAAACGACTACGTCTGTTATAGCAAATGAGTAATGTTAATCATTCGACTTGATGAATGCTATTGCAAAAGACTGACAATGCCCAAAGCACCACTATCGACCTGCCGCGTTTTTCCTGGCTCACGTGAAGTTCTCGATCTTTGCTGGCCTTGACCAATTAAGAGTTGAAGTTATCCATTAAGGCACAGCTCTGGAAAAGTTCTGTTTTAAAATAAACAACAACTTCTATTGGTAACTCATCAACTATGCAGCAGTCTGATTCTGATTGCCTGGCAGAGAAACACACACATTTTGTGCAGTATCTGATAAAAGATCTATAATGTGCTAACACAAACCTATCATGTAGCACCTGTGACTAACAGATTGTGATATCAAAGTCTTGATGCCTAAGTGCTCCTGTAAATGCATTAAACTTTTAGCGGCAGGAACTGTAGACTGCCAGTGACAAGGAGCTGATATGGTATTTCAGTAAAAGTTGATAAGTGTTATTGCTCTTAGAAGAAAAGGAAAATCTTATGTGCTTGAAAACCACTGGGCAGCTTGTGTTTTGATGGGATACTGGAAGGCAGAGAGCAGGGATAAGGGAACACATGGACTCTATGAAAGCAAAAAGACATGCAAGAAAAGCTCTGTATTCCACTGTAGCTGGAGTTCCTTAAGCATGCTCCCATCGTATCTTTGGCTTCAGGCATCTGCCTGTTCCCTTGAAACTGACTTCTTAGGCAGCAGCACACACACGGGGCCATATTTAATTCTATGTACCAGGAACAGAAGCGTGAAAGGTAGCAGAGATCCAGGAACAGAGAAGAGCAACTAAGCTGGTGAAGGGCCTAGAGAATAAGTCTTACGAGGAGCAGCTGAGCTCCTGGGCTGTCCTCACAAGTAACTAGTGATAGNTGGCTGTGGCAGAACAGGAAAGTTGGAAGACTCTGTAAGAGTGCGGAGAAATGTGGGAAATTGGGCGTAAAGCCTGCGAGATGAGAAGAAGCATGGGGCTGAATGGGAACGAGGAAATGGGGTGAATGGGAGCAGGAGTCCCAGTCACATTTACAGTCTAACAAAGCTCAGAAAAAGTTCTTCAGAGAAGATGAACTGTGGAAGTTCGCATGAACCGGGGAGGCAACAGGTCCTGTCTGCCGTACCTACCACTCACGGCATCTTTACAGCTTAACGGTACAAATGAGCCTGATGAAATTCTCTCTGCTGTAAACCAAAACGTTCCGGCCACCAGAGAAACACAATCTGTTTCTGACCTCCCGTTCAAAGAGCCAAACTATGCTGTGGGCTCAAGGCTCTTCTGGTTGCGAAATATTCCCACTGTCTTAAGATATTAAGTTCAATGGAGGAAAAAGTAGGCCCTGGTGCCTGCTGATAGATGTGTCAAGGTGTGGAATGAAGCTGCTGCACAAGGCAGGTACAATCCTAGGCTGTGTGAACGGGCTGTCTGACTATTCTTTACACACTGAGAATTGGAGGGCAAGACAATGTCACATCTGGGAAATACTGAGTAAATATAATTGCCAGGCATCCTGGATGTAGACCTCCTCTGGTCTAAGGAAAAGAGAAGCTTCCTTGGATTTTTTCTTTCTTAAATAGGTCTGTGAGTATGCAAACTGTTTGGCTTAAGGAAATTAATAACGATCGTGAAATTCCAGTGTCTAGTTACAATCCAGTGAAAACTGCCCGCTACAGCAAGTCACTGAAAAGCAGTGCCAGAGAATTATTTGATATTGAATACTCCAGGTCTGAAGCTGAATGTTTTCCCAGTAAAAAGGGATTATTTTTCTATTCCTTATTTTGTATAATACATGGTTCTCATGTTTTTCATCCTATTTTCTACAGTCGGTCCCTTGAATCATTGGCAGCAATGTAGCACAATCATTGGAAACTTCTCCGAGCTCTGAGTTAGTGTGTGGCGTCAAGTCTTTTGATGAGCCCATAGACCTTTCGCCTGAGGACAGATCAGACGCTCTCTGCATCGCTGATGCTGGGACATACTACGCATATTTTTATCTTCTAGGTAGTGCCAGGCAACAACTGCGTTTAGGGCATAAGGAATGCATAAAGAACACAATCTAGGATCTCCCTTATACCACTTTCTCCGGCTTTTCCAAGTTTTAATTCTGAACAGACTTTGAAAACAAACTCTTGCGGTCATCTGATCTATGCCTGAATGAGTCTTTCTGACATGTAAGGCATAAATAGAAGTTTCTTAGTAAATACGGAGAAGCAGTTCTCTTGCGTGCTGAGAATCTGCTAAGAAGAAAGCCCATGCCAGATTTAAGAAAAAGTTTGTTGAAACAAGAGTTTGGATCGGCTGCCTGCATGTGATTGTTCCATAACCAGCAATGGGCAGAGACACGGTACCATTAAGTTAAGGGTCACTGTAACTGCAAGGGAAATACTCCAGAAGAGGAACTCAGCTTCTCAGCTGCATAGAAACTGCTCAGAAATTATTTTCAGAGAGTCCCATAGATCGTGACACAAGAACAAGCAGCGGGAGCCCGAGTGGTGTAGTGAGCAATCATGAGGCTGACTTTAATAGCATCTTTACTACCAGAGACGTGTCCAGCAGTCTAACAGGGAGCTCTCTAGCTTACTGCAGGTTCATATAATATTATCAACTTCATGAGCCCCTCGAATTGTAAATATGTCTTTCAGTCATGCAGTGCAAGTGTTATTATTCATTCCTTAAGGTTTCTGCACTGGAAGTCTCTTTTGGTTCCTGGGGTTTTCAAGGTGATGACACAAAAGAGCCTAACGCAGCGTGACCAGTGGCACAACAGCCAGGGTGGAGCTTGGGCAAGGCAAGGTGGATGACCGTGGTATGAAAAGCTCCATCAGTCTTTCAGTGGAATTAGAACCACAGAGCTCTACCCATTTTGCAGATGAGTACAGTGCTGCAAGTTGGTCAGGACAACTACTGAAGCAGAGCTAATTGTCCCTTCAGATACCTCAAGAAGTTCAAGGAGGACAAACGTACCTTTCCTGGGATTACTGTCCTCTAGGGACTAAACTCCCCATGGAAACACAAGTCCCAGGAAGATCTAAGTAAAGAAACTAAAAGGATACCCTGAATTTGCATCTTAAACACTTTTTTCCATGCCACGCTGCAGGAATACAATGGGAGGAAAATTGGCAAATACCATCCATATGCTACGCTACAAAATGACTGACAGAGCACAATGAGAACATTACTCCTGGGCTGGATTGAGAGACTGCATTAAAAACCCAAAAAGCCTAAGTAGAATGCTGATATACATTAACTCAATCGTCTCTTATTATGGAATTAAAAAACGTATACCTGTAATTATGGCTTACCCCTGTTACAAGCCGAGCCGCCGCAGAACTGAACGTGGGCCAGCTTTGTACACGAGTTCAAAGCCAGTGCCATGTTGCCTTATTTTCTGACTAACATCATCTTTATCCTCTCTTGCCCTTCTTCTCAGTTAACAAGAGTTATGTACTGAAAGTGCTGAGATAAAGTAATGGTAAGGAGGATACCGCAAAAGGTATTTGAAAAGCAGAAGTAATTTACTACATGTCTGCTTTGTTTTACTTCCTAAGCCTTCCTGTTGTGAAAGGAAATTCATCTTTTCTGGCAGACTCCAGCCTTTTTAGGCCTGAGAGCTCCCCAGGAGCTTTCGAGCGCAGGTAAATGGATGCAAGACACAAGGAGCACAGTACAAGGAACACCGAATTAATGTTGGGTTTTGCTTTGGCTGTCACATCGGACGTCTAAGGAGAGTGCTCTATCCTTGCTTGCAAGAAGCATCTAGACGTAAAAAATATAAGGCTGAATCATTACTACGGGTTGGAAATGCCCGGAATAGAAAGGTCATGCTGCTGGTGGGTGAAGCGTGTAGGATCTACGCCCAGCAAGGTCTCCATGCGAGACAGATGTCAGGGTGCTGTGAGCCCCAGGACCCTGGGGTGTAAGCACAGAGGAAGGACCGTGGATGGACAATAGGTGCAGCCTGTATTCTGCACGCAGCGGAGACCCCAAGAGTAGGCACGGGGGAAGCATCTACCGCCTAATCTAAATAGCACACAGAGTGGTTTTGTCCTCTTCTGTTCTCCTGCCAGTTTGCACATATGTTCTGAGTATACAGCCTGCCCTCCAAAGACCACTTACAGGGGCAATCACAGGGAAGCAAAGCAGGAAGAAAGTATCCAAAAAGGGAATTTGTTCAAGAGAAAAAAATGGAGACAGATGTAGAGCGACTAGTCACGGCTGGCGGTAAATAACCCTCTGCCTGGAGTGCTCTCCTTCTCTGAGAGGAGTTCACATATTCCATTTCATATTTCCTTTCTAGGAAGTCAGGGCTTTGTTTTCCTGGCATTTGTTCTTTTTTTTTTTTTCTTTTTCTTTCCCCTATACACTTTTTCGCTTCTGTACGGTCTAAAATTGTCTTCTCATTTTCCCATTCTCTTCTACACTGTGCTGTCTTTCAAGTGTGACATTTTTCCCATCTCCCTCTCACAGGCAACACCTTTCCCTACAGCCCTCTCCCAGGCCCTGTGCCATGAGCACTTCCCTCTGTCTCTACATGTGCACAAGCACGAGGGTGCTTCATACCTGCCCCTGAGTTAGAGTCCCCACTTTTCCCCATGTGCACATCTCAGAATTAAGCAAATGCAACACACGCCGACAGAATATTCATCCTCTCGCTCCCATAAACCTGTCAAGGCATATAGGCCAAGAAGCTATCTCGGCATAAATCTAAATCTCCTGTGAGGAAGCAATCGACTCAAAGGCAATAAAGCCAAAGGATGTATTATTATCTTTGGTGTGGATCCTACTGGGCTGGGAGGCTGGCTGCTGGCTCCTCTCTGAACTTTCTTTCCCAGCCAGAACAGCCATCCCACAGACAAGTCTAAGCTTCCTTTCCTTGCTCTGATTTCCTCCTCCCGTTGTTTGGCCAGTAACCCAAAGGACAGGGTTTAATTATGGAGTTTGGAAACCTGGCTTCTGCTCCTCTGCCAGCACAGGATAAAAACTTCAGCCTGCCTTCCGAACCAGCATCACTCTGCACCGTTGCTACCTGCACGATCCCACACAGCACAAAAGGAACCACGTGGGAGAAACGCCAAGGCAAACAAAAAGATGGTTTTATAGTCTTTAAACTTCTGCTGCGAGTTCCACTGAGAAACTAACAAACCGCTGAAGCTCAGAGATAACTCCCTGTTAAAACTGTGCCATCGTTTTCACTGTAGAGTAAATAAACGACCAGGCCTTTTTCTGGGCAGGAGAGACATCGGAAAGGATGGATCTGAAAGAGGTCCAGGCTCCGAAGCCACCCTCCTGGGGAGGAACGCTGCTGCAAGCCACCGGGATGTTAACATAAGTTGTACGGCTTTCAGATGACCGAGGCATTTTCCAGGCAGATGCCCCATTGAAGACTCTCAAAACATTTTCCGCTTCTGGAGCTAAGGCACCCATGCGGAACACAAAGGGCCAGATGTTCCTATCAGCTCCACACGGGATTGCTGAAGTAAGGCAGGGCTCTGTGCGTGGACCACTGCAGGATGTGTCCCTCAGGGGGTAGCACCTTGTGCCACAGACATACCACTGTTGTCCTGGCGTGGAAGGACACTTCAGCACCATTTTGTCCTTCACCACTGATGAGCTGCGGATCTTTAGGTAACCTCTCTGCCAGCCGTGCTCTTGCAGTGACCCTGTTTTACAGAGAAGCTGAGGCAATGAATCCAGAGGACAGGCTGCTGGGAAGCCGCAGCAGAAGTATTGGGGTGGGGCTGCTTGGATTTAGCGTAAAGATGGTTTGAAAGTGCCTCCTACGCAGGCAGGATAAAGCTCTTTTTCTTCACAGCTTTGACAGTGATAGATGGTTTGGTGAATCTGAGCTATATCTAGTTGGTACCTGGCTTGAGTCCCTGATGTTGCAAGGTGATTTTCTGCCATTTTACAGGCAAGACTAAGCAGAATCTGGGATTTTTCTGTAGGAAGTGAGGAAGGTCATGAGAAAGGAAGGACCTTCTCTTCCCTGATTTGTTTTTGCCTTTCTGAGAACCTCAGGAAGGTTGACATGGGCAGCTGTGCTTCTTCACGATGGGCACCCAGTGGTGCCAAGAGTGAAGGAGGTGCTTTGGAGGTGTAAGGCTTTAGGTACTTCTCCTGTCCAGCTCAGCAGCTCATTGCCACCATCTAGTCAGGACTTGGATGAGGCAGACGTAATGACCACATGTGGGGAAAACCACCAGAAGTGACAGCAAAATTAATAGCCAACCTCTGGCTGCCGCACAAATGAAGAACATTTGTCATTAACAAAGAGTACCCCAAACTTTGGGGGGAGCTAGCCCCCGGTCTGACAATGATGTAGAAGCAGTGCCTCAATCAGCTTTTAGCCATCTGTGTCTGCAGAGGAGGTTGTGATCTCTCCCTTTCAACGGGCGCTGAGCTTTTGTTCGTGTTTTTGCCGCTCCATGAGCAGACCAGTTTAGCACAAGGTGAAGCTCTGCCTTACATCATCTGGAGCCTGGAGCTGATGGAGAAGACAGCCCCTAGTGTCTACTGAGCAGGACACCTCACTGAAAACACCAGAGCCCAGGGGACGGCGGCAGCAAGGCAGTCATGGGGAGCCTGGCACTCGTCTGCCTGCAGGTCCACCCTCTCCTCCTGCCAAAGTGCCACATCTGCAGTCAATAAGGGCCCACAAGCTGGCTCCTCCTCATTAGAGGAGAGAGGGCAGCTGGCAGGGGATCCTCCAAGGGCTCCCAGGCGCGGGAATCAGTCCCCTCCCAGTCTGGAATAGCCCAAATTTGGTGACTTTCTGGGCATGCTGTAAAGGACAGCTGTTTGACAGGGTCTCCAGAGAAAGCTGTGGGTATGTTTCCTACATGATGAAGGATATAGGTGGCTGGCCAAGTGCCCACAGAACTGATTTTAATGCTGTTCAGGTTGAATTTACTTTTCTGTGTGGTATAGTTCATTATACGCAGTGCCCTGGACAAGCATGTGCCATTTCAAAACAAACCAAAACCATACTATTTTAAATCCAAACAAACAAGGAAGAAAAAAAAATACGTATTGCAAAAGATCCTTTGGGCTGTTTAAAGGGCCCTTCTCGAGGACTGGGAGGCTGAAGATTAAAGCACTGCTTGCCTTCATCTAACAAATACGACCTCTGTTATCTTTATTGGCAGTAAATACTTGATTATTTAGCTGCAAGCAAAACTGAGGCATTAACTTCACCTATGCATGTAGCACTGAACCAGAAAAATATTTCCGATAGTATTAAGCACCCAGATGATTTCAGGATAAGCGATCAATGGACAGTTAAGTACGTAACATAACATAACCCAAAAGATGATCAACGAGAAGGATCACACACAAAAATTGACAGAGAAGAGGCAGAAGAGCTGCTTCCTAAACCTTATTAAGTGTAACAGCCAGCGGTATCTATTTTGATATGAAGCCTCCAATCACACTTCATAGTATTACAGATTAATGAAACAACTCCTTCTGTAAGTCTCTTAAAAGTCATTACTAAGCGAGCTCAAGTGTTGTATAACGCTTGAACAGTCCTTCTACCTTCTATAAGTTTCAGGATATTTATTTAAACAGTAGAACTGTAGGGCACAGCTCAGGCGGGTACTGCTTTTTGCTAAGCGGTTGTCACCACTATCCCAGAACTGAATCTGGACTTCTTGACAGAAAAAGGCGGCCTATCTTTTGCTGCGTTATTTAAATACTTCAGATATTTGGCCAAAATACAGAAGTGACACACCAGAGAAACATTCGCAGCTGCAGGAGCAATAAAACCTCTACAATACTTTCATTAGACTGACCTTCTCTCAGAAGAAGTTACAAGATGCTTAGAACTGACCACCTCTCTAACACAGCATTCAGTGTATCCTGATAACAAAACAGAGCAACTGAAGATGAAGTTCTCGGGCTCCTGAAAGCCATGGCTTACCTGGCTCCACTTCATGCCATCCACTTGACTGGCTGCCGCTTCCTGGCGAGCGCCCTTGGCTTGTATAGAACGGCTCCTCACCAGGACTGTCCATCTCATCCTCCACAGACTTGAGACGTTTCGTAGAGCTGAGGAGGCAAAAGCACACAATAAATACTCTACATATGGAAAGGAACAAGAGCGCTTCTGTCGGGATATATCTCGCTAGCCCTGCTTGAGACTCACTTGGTAATGGAAGTGTAATGGATTTAGGGTCCTGAGAAGGGGAAGATGTGAGTCCTGCATGGCCATCCTGCCCACCCAGCCTCTCAGCATCCACTCTTTGGTTCTGATTTGCTTCACTGCCAATGACTAAGCTTCAGTGAGATAGGAAACCAACTCTCGTGGAGTCTGGACTGAACCGCTAAACATGTGTTAGTTTAACTAGAAGATAGGTTTAACATTCAGGCTTTTGCAGATCAGAAAGGAGGGATATTTTCCAAAGCACACTGAGGTCAATGAAAAGGCAAGAATTTAATTTGTATTGCATGATTTTTCTAATTTGAACGAATATATTAATGACACACAAGACTCACTTCAACTGTCAGATTTTTCCACAGCTTATTCTGAAAAATAAACTGCCTAGCAATTCAAACTTGTATTTTCAATCTTTAAATCATAGCCATTAAATTAACCCATTCCCATAGTAAGAAGGGTAGACCAGCGAATGGTGGGAGAATCCATTCTTGGTTCAAATGTTAACATTGTCATAGAATCACAGAATGGTTTGGGTTGGAAGGGACCTTAAAGATCATCTGGTTCCAAACTCCATCTACAACTAGAAGCATTTTACTCTACAGCTGTATGCCACCGAGCATAACAAGCCCTCAGCAGGTATCTCTGGGCAGTGTCAGTACTAAAGGATTTCCTCGTGATCTGTCACATCTTCCTTGACAAAGACTCAGGAGACAGAAGAGCCCTTTCAGTGGTCTTTGGTGGCCGCTGACTCTGACTCCAGTAGTTCTGCAGGGAGAGGATCCCAAAGCCAAAGACACTCAGCTTGGCTCTATTTTCTATAATGAGTTGTACAGACTGCATAGGGACGTTACTGAGAATTTCTCTACTAAGTACTTTTCCAAGGCTGGGTCAGCTCACTTCTTTCCCCCCTCAAATCTGTATTCTATTAAGACGTAAGGCACTCAAGAACAGGCTCCTCTCTGTAGGAGAAACATACTTAACAGACATAAAATATTCCACGGCAATTTCTATTGGTTTCAAACTCGCAGCCTCTCGGCAGCTCCCCACCCGGAGCTCTGCACAGGTAGGAGCTGGCGGGTATGCGAAATGAGTTGGTGAGAAACAGGAAGAATAAGTCTTGCGGTATGCGTGGAATGCAGGTTTGGCCATTCCTTAATTTAGAGAATTGTTGTGTGTCAATAGGGGAAATTGTGTGCATACAATATAATTACCGCCTGATAATTCTGCTGAGTCTGTGTATTTAAGGAATATTTTATTATTTTTTTTTTCTGACTGGGAACAGCCTAATGAGAGGAAAACAAACATATTACCAAGTTATTAACTACCCATGCTGTTTATAATTAGCTCCTTATCAGTGGTAGCTATTTGCAGAAGAATAGAAGAGTAACAACTGAGCTCTTAAGTAACATTAATAACTTCACTTTTTTTTTTGCTGCTTCTGGAGTCACAAGTAAATTCTACCTGAGAACGGGGCTAATGATGAGCAATGTTGTGTATACAGCCTACACATAAAAAACCCATAAAATAGCACAAAGTTTTTAATTGGTGCAGTGGGAATTGTAGCCACTGAGCTTCATAATGTGCACACTAAGTGCAAGACGTAGCATGTTCTTCCAATCCCTGCAAAGTGTAAGGAGTTATTGCTAAGAGCCTCTCTCTAAAGATTGTTTTATTTAAATAATAACAACAGCTATATTCAAAATACGGAGACTTCTTTTACACGTGTACTTGCTTCCTGCAAAGCTGGTGGCACTGCAGGCTGAGATAAAAATGTAAAAGGACCCTGGGCTGAAGTTAGACTTTCTTGTCATGTCTTTGGAATAAGTGATCTATTTTGGCTGTAGGGAAAAAAAAAAATCAATCTGGTTCCTTAATAGTGTTCAAGACTACTAGAGTGACTGGGCTTGTTTATAAATCTAATCTCATGGATGGTTAAAGGTAAAAAATAAAAAATATCCTTCTTTGATAGTTGGCATCGAAGCCAAAATCCAAATCAGACCAGGTAGTCATCTGCATTAACAGTTCAGTATTCCAAAGGCTGAGTCACAAATTTCTAAATGCTACATGAAAACTAGAACGTATTAGAGACCAAGGTCCTAAAATCATGTTTTACGATAAACAATATGTGTTAAGTCTATCTTAAGACTTTGCTGCTAGGACAAAGGGGCGTATCTCAGTATGCTCCAAATCCTCTCTCCTGCCACAAGTGAAACTCCAGCAAATCCAGGGGAACCTCTCCTGATGTACTGAGATACAAGCCAGAAGTTACACAAGTCAATGCAGCAGGTTTTTCTTTTTGAGGCTTGCACATATAAAAAGAACTTTAACAGCGACGCAGCTGAACATTCAGCTCCGTGAATCCGAAACAGCTCCACATCTTGAGGCCCCTGAACAGCTTGTCAAAGAATTTAATGGTTACTTTCCCGGATGAGTAATGGTGCTGGTCTGGGTTTCCAAGTAACCTGGTAGTAGGCAGTGATTAAATTACCTGGTAGAGGATGTGCTAGGTAAAGACCTCCTCATTGCTCCTGGGCTCATGCTGTAGTATGAAGAACTTTCCAAATCTGAGAGGGAGAAATTAGGGCCTGTTCCTGCAGCTATCGGTGCTGGGGAAACAAAAGAGATTGCAGTCAGTAACTCACGTGAGTAAGGCATGAATTGCACTTCAAAATCACTTTCTTCTTCCTCATGAGTGTGTTTAGTGAGAACAGGTGGGACGTGGAAATTAGGAAATGCTCGTGGTAACTGGCATTGCAATCAAGAAGATGCAAATTTTGTCAAGAATACGATGCTCCGCGACATAGACTCTTGCTTACACTCCTCCAAAGGTATTCTTCATTCAACAAAATGAAACAATTATGGCAAGACTTTCTTTAAGCACCGCTTTTCTATTAATATCAATCTAACATTTAATGAAACTTGTTGCTGTGGCTTTTGGGACAACACTGCATCTCTTGGCACAGTTACAAATGGGCTGCATCATCCCTGTAGTGTGCTTGGCATAATCTATAAGCGGCACAGGCAGGGAAATACACACCTCAGGACCTTTGGTATATACGTGATGTACATCCACAAGCACAAGAGGTTACAAATACTCCTCGGAGAAAGCACAAAAGCAGATGAGAAAGCCGAGTTCTCTTCTGCCTGTGAACATCCAAGAGTTCCTCTGGCCTCTCCTCCAGCTAAATCAGAGCTGGAGACACATGGCTCTCAAAAACCTCTATCCATCAGTTAGCTCCCACTGTTCACCTCTCACTGTCTTATCCAGCAGCCAAGTTTTATCGTCAGGGATATGAATACGTTTAATTTTTCTGTCCTAGACCCTTGGATTTACACGAAAACATTATTAATTCCTATACACTCGACATCTGCAAGCACGAAGCTGCGAGCTCTATGTGCCGTATTCTTCTCTGAACAGAAACGGAATGCAGCAGTTTAATGTTAAAGTCAACAGAAAACGCATTTCACCAAAAAAAAGCACCGTTATACGGCAAATGGGATCACCCCCACCGCTGCTGTTCCCGTGCTATTTACAGGAAAATACAACTCTGGGAGCTGACAATTACAGACCCTGATTCTCTCTCACATTTCAGAGCCATCTGAAAAAGGACGTACTGGACAATAAAACGCACAAGCTTGGCCTGGAACGTGTTGTCTGAGAGCCCCGATTCACAGCAACAAAGGCGAAGCGGTCTCAATGCCACGCAAGGATGCGGAGCCAAGTTTAATCTTCGGTCTGAGAATCTGGCCCATATTCAAACGTGAAAAAAATCTTTTTCTCCGACTGGGCAGGAGTGAGGAAATGAAGACAGGATAGCTCCTATCACCCAGCGAACATGTCTGGGCTGCAATGCAGGCTTCTGGGAGTGCTGCCATTGACTGCAATGGGGCCAGTATCTCACCCCAAGCCTTAAGGAGCTCACAATGTCAGATTTGACAGAGGAATAATGTAGCTTCGCAGCTGCCTCATCATCCCCACAAGACAATTAGTTGTTGTTTGGCAAGGATCTTTTAAGAACGTCATTGAGACAGAAAGGCAACAGCCTGGATAACCACGGACTTTTAAAAGCACGGGATGGAAAATACACAACGTCGTTAAAACTTGAGAAAATCTGGAATGGTCATTAAAAGGAATGAAGTTGGGAAGTAATTTATGACAAGAACGTTCAAATCCTTTCTTATCTTCTCTTAACTATCATGAGCTTCCTGCACACTGGGTATATGAGAGGGTGTGTTAACAGAAAGCAAGAAAAATTAAGCCTAGTAAAATTAACTCATTTTATCAATTTGTGCTTTCTGCAACAGTTTCCTGACAGCAGCTACAAGAGGCTGTAAAACTGATGAATTTGCATGGAAAAAGAAACCGGTGTAAGTAATTTGTGTAAAAGGTAACACGGACATGGGCTGCTATAATTCAGACACCCTGCAGATAGCAGACTGCTGCAGTGTGAGCAGTTATGGGTTAGAAAAATGACCACACTGCAGTCAGTCTGACTTGAATGGAAATCAATCATAAAGGTACTCTCTGCAGCATCTACTCCACAGTTTTCAGCAACTTCCTTGCCAAACAGATTTGTGCTCGGTAAACCCTTTGCTGATCAATTCCTCTGCACCCTCTACCTACCAAACTTAAGAGGATAAGCACAGTATTTTCCAAACAGCAACATAAAAAGGCAAGCACTAAATTAAAGCACCGTTTCTTTCTGAGGCAAATTTCCCAGCCACTGCAAAATTTATGAAACACTTTTACTGCAAGCAGATATAGAAGAAAAACTGGCATGTGGATAACGGTTCTCTTCTTTTTCTTACTTCCCTGTTTACTGCTCTCTCCTCAAATCCAGGACCTTTCTGTTCCAATCCTTGAACTGGCCCTATAGGAAAATGAAATGCATCTCCAGAGCAGGGGTGGGGTAGGAACAACGTGTTGCTAACGCCGTGTAAACTCCGGACCGAGTAGAAAGACCTAATCATACGGTAATTTCCGCCCGGGTGGCCACCACGAAGGGTGCTTTGTTCTCACAGGCCAAACCACTTTGCCATACTCAACAACCTGTTTGCAACCTGGGTTAAGGAACGAAACCCACCTCTGATATATACCAAGAGCAGAGGTTAAGGTGCTTGGCTGGCCTGTGGCGGTACCTGAAACATTTTGTCAGCACTTCCACGGGAGCTACCATCCTGCCATAACCAGCTCGAGGTCTCTGGCCCTGGAAGAGCTGTGGCAAAGGCCGCACAGGGCTGAGCTATTCTGAAATCTTGTATTTGGTGCCTGTCTTCCAGCAAAGGGCATTTCTGCCTTTGCCTGCAGTTACGCCATTTGCTGCCGCAAAACACAGCAACGTGTCAATGTGTAGAGCCCACCCCGAGACAGTCAGGAAGAGGTTAATGCTGTTCATCCGCATGGCGGAAGGTTGCTTCCTCTTCCCAGCTGGAATTTGGTTGAAGCCCTGCGTGCTTTCTGTCACTGCTGCGGCCTCGGCGAGCTGAGCCACACCTCACACCTCCTGCGTGGGCTTCGGCTGCGGGGAGCTCGCTGCCTGGCATCGGCCTCCTCTCAGTGCAAGGTGCCGTAGGAGTGGGCACGCTGCAGCCAGGAGGCATCTAAGCCTGTTCCAAATGGCTTTCCACGCTGCCTCTGTGGATACCTCACCTGGGTCTAGAAAGCTGTTGGGAAGGGAACACTTGATTTATTTGCAGGATTCCCCGGAAAAGGCTGCAGCTCTGGAGAGTAAGCAACCGGATTCAAGTGGCGCAAACTACAGCAAAATCCTAGTCTAACTAAAACCTCTTCATTGTAGCATCTGACAATCCAGCAGGCAACTTCCCCACACCTCGGGAACAGGCTCTGGCTCCACACGAAGTGACAGCGTGGTTGGGAAATTCCTCTCGAGCAGAGCCGGCTGGTACCCACTGCAGCCTGCAGAAATCCCAGGCAATAGCACGAAACCCACGCTATTTCCCCTCCATAAGAAACGCTCTGCAGAGCAGTGACCTTCTGATAGCTCAGGAACATCTCCCAAACAGGAAAGGATGTCAGAAACTGCAGTTGTGAGTCAAAACAATAGTCTCCACCTACGTGCCAGCATCAAGATGTCATCTGANTAGTAGTCATGTTAATATTTAGTTTCTCTCTTTTTCTCTCACACCCCCCCCTCCTTTTTTTTAATGTATTTATTTTTACAAAGGGGCTGGGATGTGACTAAGATCATTACATGTGTAACGCTGTGGTGAAGTGATAATGTGTTTAAGGTTAAATGGGAGAAACATGACATTTGACTAATAAACTTTTTCCTGTGTTGTGACTCCATAAACAAAGAGAAACACATGCCGCTGCCACCGGGAGGAAAGGGGAGCTGGGTGGGTTTTCTTTTTCTTTTTTTTTTTTGCAAGGCCTTTGTTTCCTACACACGGTATCGTTAGATTCAAAGAGGGTAGGGGTTTTTTTGGTGAGGTTTTTTTTTTTCCCCGAATACAACAGATATGAAATGTGTGATGTTCATTTTAAAATTACAAGTACAGCCGGCTATTGACCATCTAATTATGCTGAGTTCCATTTATAAACATAGCTAACCACTAAGTTTATAGAGACTTTTTGTGCTGCTTTAATAGGATATTGATCGAGAGCAAGGTTTGAGTGGACTGCCATTGAATTGTGTAATGGCATACAAAAGGCAAGGTCACGGCAACTGTTCACTCTATGCCTGCAGTCTATTTTTTATTATAATCTTTTTTTTTTTTTTTCCTTCCCTTTCTCCTCATACCCAAGCCCACACAGGCTGTTTCGGATAGCAGCGCTTTGCTAAGGAATATAGAGCATCTTTTTAAATGTTAATTTTCATGCTGCTGACTTTAACTACCTTCACTACTGTAGTGCTTAGCATAGCAGAAAACATACAGGCTGCTGTTCAGAGAGGCTGTTTTATTGCAGCCCGGATTTCACGCATGTGCTCTGCGTGGAGGAGAGTTATCTTCTCCTCTCCTGGGCTACAGGCAGGCAGCATCCTCCTCCCTGCCCTTCGCAGCCGCCTGCCTGGCCCAGATCCACGACAGGAGCTGGGGTATCCCACACCTTCCCACAGCCATCCAGTACGTGCTGGGGTTTGGCAGGAGATTCCCTGCAGTTTGTTTCGGCTGTTCCTGGCCACAGGATGAGGCGTGAGGAAGCCGTGTTTGCTCTGTCACACCCACACCCCATGCCTGGAGTGGTGGCAATGACTTTCACTTCTAGAACTTGTCCACCCCAGGACAACCTCAGCCCCTGCCTCCGCTGCTAAGGCTGCCGCTAACTAAGTCTGGCACCCGTCGCATCCAGCCTTGGTGTGGAGAGTCCTGAGCTTTCCAAGATGCCCTGGCCACAAAAGCACCTCTTACCTTTGGAAGGAGTGTAACTGTTTGGGGATAATTAGCTGGACCATTCCTGTGTTTACACAGGACCAGCAAGAGACCACATGTATGCTTGTGGTTTCACCAGCTCACCAGAAGGATTAAAAGTCACCCCAGTTGCTCCACATAGTCCCTTACTGCACACATCTAACACCTTCAAACTCAAAGTGTGGCATTTTCAGTCCAGGGCGCAGCCAGAATTTCCTTGTTTATCAGCACGAGGAATGATGTCATTTTGACAAATAACACAGCACAAAACAAATATGTTTGATTTGGCCCTCGCGAACGTTCATAAATCCTAAATCTTTCTTCACATCCTGGGCAGTGCACTTTATCTGGCTGCCTGAAGGACCTCCAAGGGAGGAGATCTTCCCAGCAGCTCTCTGCACAAGAGCACACGGTGCAGACTCAAAGCCAAGAGGGGAACAGCGTTCCCCACGCCTCATTCCCTGCCCCAGCCTGCCATGGTGTGCCAGGCTCCGCCGAGAGCACAGGACCGTACACTTGGCGCTGGCTTGGCACCACGACCACTTCCACTCTTCCACCAGCACCTTTTACAGAGGGTATTCTTCAGTGCCCTGCAGATAGCTGCACACAGCGAGCGCAACGTTTTCCTAACAAGGGTAGAGAAGGAGGAGGTTTAGCTTGGCCAACAGCTGACTGTCACTTCACAAACCCCCTACATCTCCAGCGTTTCTGCTTCCGAGCCTTTTGTTGTCGGCCCAAACCTCTCTAGAGCTGGAAGAATGAAGCCTCTGTTATCTGAAGGGGTCTCCCCAGTATCTGGGGTGACAAGACAACACTTAAGAAGGAGCTCACACCCTTTGCCTGCTAATACTGTCGGAGAACTGACAGCACAGTCTGCAACATCCATATCAGATGGAGTGGAGAAGGGTCTGTTTGTTTCTCAGATGAAACTGTGTGATCTACTTTCTCTATTTTACTAGGCTCGGCAAGACGCAGCAGCTGAGTAGCGTCTCAAAACGGAATCTGCATCTACCAGAAGCAAGTTTCTGTTTCCAAAACAGTCTAGTCTTGTTCAATAGCTCGCAGAAAGTGTGATGATCAGCACTGATAGCTGCGATAGATAATGGCAACAGCTGACCTTTCGCTCGATTAATTCATTCCTCAAATTTGCATGATGGAGACAACTGCCTTTTACTTGAGACTCCTTGTCATGTCGGCCTCTGGGAACTTTACTAAGTAAACCTGGCACATAACTGCTACCGATAGTACTTCGTAAGGTTAATTTTAGATAACGACAGCCACAGGGTAGTTAAAACGGTGGGAAATCACTTATTTCTATCAACATATTATCAAAAGCAAGGATGGAAAGAAAAATGACAAGGAGCATACATAAAGATGACTCCTTCGTAAGCAAGCACTGAGCACATTCAGGTAGAGAGCAGAGACTAAATGTGAGGGCCCACCAGGCAGGCTTGTTCCTTCCCTAGCCTTGGTGGCTTCCGAAGGAGCAATGACTTCTTGAAAAGTAAAAACAAGAATGGACTGAGGACATGTCGATTATTCAAGCTACAGACTGTTAAAAGCTGATGGAGAGTCTGGATGATGGCTGTTCATAAGCCAAGCTCCCCAGCGTGAAAGTAACTCCCGGATTGGGCTCAAATAAAGTCACAGGGAACACGTAGACAACCCAGCAAGGGTTGTATTGAAAAGCACACTCTTTACAAGACCTTCCCTGCCAATTCAGGCAAATATGCAGCGGTCGCTCTGTTGCTCTGTTATGTTAAATAATTCTTTGAATGTGAGCACGTGAATTCATACAGACTTCGCTGGGAATGTGTTGCTAGACCCTACACTAAACATACCCTGCTGGGTAGCCACGGCGTGTCAGCCTGTGGGCTTCTCAGACCTCATAAAGTAAACAAGGTTACAGCTGGTCAGTACATGTCTGGGGCATCTCCAAGGAAAATCCAGGGTGCTATCAAAAGCAGCGCAGCTAAATCAGTTGCTGGCACTCTTCCCTCTGAGTCAGTTCTGAAGTGATATCCCAATATGCTTTGGGGACACTATTTTTGGTAGAGGTGCTGGCTTGTAGACAGGATATAAAACTGAGGTCTTGACCTCACAGGATTATTAAAGAGCCCAGGAAAAAGCGTGCGAAGCCCTGTGTCTGGAACAGATAAAAACCGAATCTTTTTATTTTGCCCACCAACACCTTCTTTCTCATTTCCGATAAAGTTCATGCCTGTCCTGCTCTTCCTGCACACAGGTGCCCCATCCTTGGCGCACTTCAACGGCAACACCTCAGACACAGTTCATAGCTCGCAAAAACATGCTGAGTGCTGGGATTTCTGAGACCTCAAGCTTTAGTTTATCTACAAGAAAATACCAGGGAAAATGAAAAAGCATGAAATGCGAAACTCATGAGGTCAATGCCAGACTCTCCGGGAGTCTGGGGCTGGCTGGGAAGGCTCAAGTCCTGAGCGGGGGCACTTTTCTAGCAGCCCTGTCCTGCGCACACATGAAGCACGGCTGACAGAGTCCAGAAGCAGCTCTGCTGTGTAGGGCTCCTACAGCGAAGATAAGATTGCGGTGAAGTGGGATGCCTTGCAGAGGGGGTGGGTGAATCCTTGGGGCTTCAAAAGCCTTACGCTGTCACACTGAAATCAAGTGACATAACACGGAGACGTTCAAAGACTGGCGATAACTTGGTTTTGTCCACCATGGCTGTGGGTACCAGCCAGTTGGTGTACACAGGACGGTGAGTTAGATGCCAAGATTCCTATTTAAGCACTTGGGTAAGTGAACTGATTTGCAGATGTGCTGAGCACTCAGCAGCTGATCTTGACTCCTAAGTCCTCTTAACTTTGCCCTTCTCAGAAAGTTCCCACCAATCGTGAGGGAAGAAAACTCAGGAGAAATGTTTACCTCAAACTTTTTCTCTCTCTGCCTCCCTCTCCGGCACATGTAACCCTGACATTCATGTATCTCCCACTTGCCGTGCTTTCCTTGTAGCACCCTATTTTTAAATATAAAGCCCATTTACTAGCTAGCGCGAGTCTTTCGGAAGAGGAATTAAAATGGGAAAATCCTTACAGAAACTCTGTGTTCTGACTCAAACCCACAGATTCTCTGCTAGGTTTGTGCCAGTTAGATTCCAGCCCCAGATGGACTCCAACTACATGCTCTGAGCCAGTACACAAACAAATATTTCTGCTATCGAGGAGGAGAAGCATTTTTATCGCTGTTTGTATTAGAGAGATTGGTTACAAACCCTAAAACTTTAAAGGGTCACGTAGCTGAGTGGTTCACCTGGAGCCACGGTAATTGGTGACAAGGTGATGTTACTGCCTAGCTCCACATGAGCTGCAGAAAAGATCCCCAGAGGACTAGTACCTACGGCCCTGGCTTACCAAGAGTCTCCCTGCAAGGGTCTGTCCATACTCTTTCCTTGGACCGTCTGGATTATGTCATAGCAAAATACAATCAGTGCACCTTTGATCAATGCAACAGGGTGGTGACAGGTACTCTTAATTCACTGTTGTTAGGGAGTATTGACAAGCCCGTAACGAGCACGCTGCAGTGTGTCACTCATGCTGAGGGCATTAGCATTCTTTAAAGGTCAAAAAACAAAGCCTTCGAGAAGACAGAATTCCATACGGCTAATGGAAGACGAGCGCCTTGTGAAGTCAGGATGTGTGCCTCTGCCCAGCTGAGAAGATCAAAGCTGAAGGTGCTATGGTGGTTGGCATTGTTAATGAGTTCACCAGTCTGCAGGTCTACAGACACATGTACGCGTGGTATAGATGAACACAACGGGCAAAAGAGGCATAAATAAATCCCAGGTTTACGTGCACACATCGTGTCAGTTCTAGAGGTCCTGTTAAAATACAGTCCTTGGATCCCGCAAGGAATCCGGCAAGGGATCCTGTGAGGGATCCACCAGGTAAACTGATCTCTGGAGGCATTTATCTGCACTCTGATACAGAGTCGGCCCATTTTCAGCTGGGTACCAGGTGAGCTTATGGAATTGCACATGCAAGTTTGCAGAATTAAAATTTTCAGATTTACTTTCCAAAATTATTCTCTTTTACTTTCCCACAGTAAAAGATGTGGCACATAAACACCGTCCACTGGCGAGAAGTGGGGAGAAGAGACACAATTTTCAAGACGCCGTTTCCAAATTGGGGAAGAGGCACGATAAGAATCGAAGGGAAAAAACCTGGGATTGCAAAAACCACATAAACCAGCCACAAAATGATACTTACTTTGTGAGACTCTTACTAGCTCAGTCACACTGAAAACACCTGATGTGACAAAACTGTCCTGGAAGCCCAAATGTCCTACAAAACAAACAGAGTGAGAGAACTGCGATTAGCTTTAAGCATTTAATGACAGCATTCTCAAATACTTTACTTTCATTTAGACTTAAAATGTGACATCTAATTTCCCACTTAGCAGTAATTATTGTTTATGTAGGTGGGTAACTAGTCATACAGCTATGTAGGCTGCTTTGTGGTTTCTATCTGGAGGTTAGGAAAGCTAACATGACACATCAGTGGGGAGATTTTTACATGTTAAAGCATCTCAACAGGAAATCTGAAACAAAAGAGGACTATTTTAATAAACGGTTACCTTGGATGACCCCTAATGACTTCACAATTGAAATGAAAATACTGTACCTAGGAAACAGACAGGACAGCTAAGTTCCATAATCGTTTTAAACATTATTCTCTAAAGAAACATCTGATCAGGATTATCTACCCATTCATTCAAACAAAACAAGATTTAAAGATGTACTCTTCATTTTTCTAAGGTTACACTGGGGAAATCTTAAAATAGCAGCTGGTTAAAAAGAATTAAGCGAATTCCTTTCCCCCACCAAAAAAAAAAATAAATAAAAAATTCTCACATTTAAAGCTAGCTTTGGAAAAGAAAAATAAATCTCTGCATAAGAAAAGTATTAATCTCGAGCTTTGGACTGTCTTTAGGAACCAGGGTGTGCACGTCCACGCTCGCCTCCCTTGTGCAAGGAATGCCTCTACGCTCGGTATCAAAATGTTATTACACTTTACATAACAGTATTTTCCTTCTTCTCTGAAAACATGCCTACCACCAAATGTTCATTTAATTTTCACGGGTATGATCAATTACAAAAGGAGCAGCTTTCGGGCTGCAGCCCAGCGCAAGCGCGTGGAGCGGGACGCGGCAGTTCACGCGGGACGTAGCTGGACTTCAATTAGAGGTCTGCAGCTCGCCGGCCAGACTGACCTCCTGCTTCTGAAATCAGGGTCAAAGGAGAAATCTCAGGATAAAGAGATTATTAAAAGAACTGTAAAGTCCTACTTGCCCATGGGATAAGTGGCGTACCTTTTTAGGTTGTCCTACTTAGAGTCACTGATTCCAGCGCACGCACAGATATATTACTGAATGTTTTGCAGGGGTGCCATCTGCTCCCTCGTTAATTGTTTGTCAGATTCAGCACGATCTCCCCACGTTCGGCATATTCCACTGGACCCCACATCCATCCTGGCAATACACGCGCACCTCCCCATAATGACCAGAGCAGCAGGACTAACGCAAGCTGCACTTTTGTTTCCCTGCCTTTCTTTTGAGGTTGTTGAAAAAAAACCACCCAGTATATCCCACTGCCACTTCTACCTGCAGAATGGGAAGTAAAAGAAACACATGTTTTGTGCAGGACGTGCCAGGGAAGGTGGCAGGGAAAAGGTTCAGGAGAGATCTGGAGGGAGGTCAAGCTGTTCATCTCCAGCCAAGATCTCAAAGAATTCTGCTCCCACACAGAAGAACTTCCCAGTTTCTGTGAGGATCCTCCGGTGCCAGCTGAACGCAGTCGCTAAGCTAACAGACTCGAGACAAGTTTCTACATCAGGCATGTTTTTATACTTCGGCAATAACGATGAGTTTTCATACTGTGTATATGTATATCTTTGGGCATCCTTGTGTATGTGTGTATACATATGTATTATGTACACAAACATATAAATATACACAAATCTGTCATGCTCCAGCTGTAGATAAATGCACTATAAAATATTGAAATTGATGCTGAAATTCAACACAAACAAATTCCTCAATCTGCAAACAAGGTTTTTATTTACACCAAGAGAATAAATTTTTCTCTACTTCAAATGAAAAAAAATGTTCTTACAAGCCTTTATTTTTCCTTATTTTCAAGTTAGAAGCAGCTCTCAGATAATTGCAAATGCTTTTTGCCTGATCTGCTTTGTATTTAACCATAATACAGGTGATGACTACATCATCCTGCTTTTTAGAAACGCTCGCTGGCCACGCACAATGTTTGCTCATTGACAATTTCCCCAGTATTTTTAATATGAAGATCTACTTTTCATATGCTGCAGCAGACCTGCCTATTGAATTAAATGATCTGTGAATTAAAAATAATTCTCTTAGGTCTTCACTGAAACCACTCATGTGCCTAAAATTAAGCATATGCTTAAGTGCCTTGCTGGATCAGGGCCAGGATGCTTACTACTCCGCAGAGCCCTTCGTAGAGAAGCCAGTCTATGCTATATAACTTCTCATACTGTGCTCATCATGGCAGCATCTGAGTGACTTCCAGAAGTGCATTCAGCGATGCTACGAACATCTGTCACGTGTTGGTTTTCACACAGGGCACCCCGCTAGCTCTGCTCTGGTGTCCACCTCCACCTGCATTTCCCAGGCAGGTTCCTATCGCACTAGGAGTGAAGGTGAAATTTAAATATGGAAGTAAAAACCGGATCGCAGCGACGGAACAACATATGGCTGGTTTTTTTAAGGGAAAGTCTAGAGCCCTTTGTAATCAGCCGATAAAACCACGACTGTCGCACGGCTAACCACAGTACCTTAGCAAACACAGGTAAAACCAGAAACAAAAATGCCATAGAATGGTTTTAAACACATTCTAGCTCACAGGATCCTGCAGGGCGTGAGAAAAGTTGAAGAAGTTATCTTGGACCTGCTAACTTCATTATTCTGATTTGGCCAGGTACACTTGAAATGTCCACTTACGGCCGCACGAACATTTCTTACGTGCGTCCATGTAACAGTAATCATTAAACAACAGCACGTCAACGAGAGGGATTAAATTTTCATCCTCCAATACCGAAAATAAACATTTCACAAATGAAAGGTGAATTTCACAATTCTCCAATTTGCTATTTACTTATAAACATTAGGAAACCAGGGGTTCATCTCGCCAATCATTAGTAATATCTTGATACTCATAAAAGCAATGCCCTTGGCTCAGAGCTCTATGGTGAACTCATTTTGATGCACGGTTGGGCTGTGAATTCGCAGCTCGGTAGAACTCCATGAAAGTTTAAAGGTTTGCCTGGGTGGCTCAGATTGCAAAATCCAGAGCTGAGACTGGAGCTTTTGCTGAGCTGTGATAACAGTGCAACAAGAAAATGAGAGGAACGGGACAAAGAAGCAAGAAACGTAAAAGAAGAATGCCTGGGAAATAGCAGGATTGATGGAATATATGACATAGACATTTTGCGCCTATTAACAGGGGTCAAAATGCAAAAACCACAGCAATTTGGCTGCTCCACTTAATTCCGACTGAGGAAAAAAAATAGGTAAAGTCAAGCAATTACATATGCAGATGTTAGAATTAACGAGCTCCTTTCCTGAAAAGCTGATTAAACATCTTGAAAGCTTGCAAGATTTACTTTTCATACGGCACTTTATTGAAATACGTGCACTGTGATACTTTTGCTCAATATCCCAAAGATAGGACACTGAAATTGCTGTACGTGGTGAGGGGAGCTTTGTGCGACGAGTGACATTTGGGTAGTAAAGCAGGTGTTCAAAACGAGGACGAGAGAATTTTTACTCACTTTATAAAAAAAAGGAACAGAGCTCATTCACTGAAATTCTGGGTATCAATTAAGACACCTGGAAGCCGAGGCAGCCCCTGACTCAGCAAAGCAGTTAGAGCACGTGCTTAATTTTCATCACATGCTTGACTAAAGCACATGCTCATTTGCCCTGCCAAATAAAGATGGGTTGACAAAGTTAAGCAGGCATTTAAATATACTGTTGAATCATTCCTTCAACCCCAGTCTGGGGGCAGCTCGGAGTTAGCTCATTACAGCAGACCTCGTTTCGGCTCACAAGGATGATCGTTTTTTTCCCCAAGGGGGGGAAAAACCTCAGTAAGATCAAAGGGAATAAAGCAGATCAGGATCCTAACTAATAAATAATATGCCATTACCCAATTACATGTTTGGTACAGCGTATACAATGATGCCAAACTATCGTGACAAGTACCACATGAAAAACATCTTTCCATAACTTGATGACTGCTTTAATTGGAGAGAAAATTCATAATGCGATTTACATATTCTTCTGTTAGACTCCCAGTAAAGAAGCCAGAAGAAAAGGCTTGAATTGCTGGAGCCTAATTCTGATCTCAAAGAAGTTTTAAACAAGCCTTTCCGCACGTTTCGAATAGAGTTTCACCTAATTTTCTCCTAATTTACACTGGCAGAGGAGAAATCAGCATTAGGACTTGTTGTCTAATGCTATTTGTTTTGAATTATTAAGCAAACATTCCTATTTCAATGAGTAAACGTGTACAAAGGCAACTAACCTTCGTCCTAAAATCGAGTTTACAGGGAGAGTATTGTCTGCTTTCCCAATTAATGCTGTAAAAAGGAGTCTCAGACGTTGAGCTACCAATCAAGAGCTTGTGTTGTAGCTTGAGAAAATCATGACTGATGCAATTACTTTTATGTAGAAAGTCTGAATATGGTCTACAGGTTAAAGTTCATCGGGTTATTGTTCCCTAATTGAATATCAGAAGATGTTTTCAAGGTGCTCGAGGTATTATTGTTATTTAATTAGCAAGCTTCCTTGTGTAATCCAACAGTATTATTTTTATTATAAAATAGTTAGCTTGCATCCTAAATATACAAGCTATTTTCTAAACAGAGATACAGCTGTTTTCCTGAAATCCAAGCTTAAATATAACCAGGGAAGAGCTACTCCCTTGAAGATGAAAAAGTCCAAACCCGGTTATTTCTCTTCCACTATACTCCAAGTGACAACGTATTAAGCTTTGGAGGACGGCTTTTGGGGAGCCTTTGATTCCTTTTCAGTGTTCTGAAACTACCCAAGTCCCCCAAACTAGCACTGAAGCCATTTCTAAAGCCTTTTTTTTTTTTTTCATGTTCAGCATCTCACTATACATAGCCATCTTAAAACCTTAAAATAGTAATAATCAATTAGGGTCTCAAGCCTATTATCTTAACCAAATGCCTGATTAAAAGAAAAGCCCTCTCTGCTCAAAGTGCAACTCGATTCCTTTTGGGTTTATCCTCTATCTAGATAATCCCGTGTTTCACAAACAATGTGGAGCAATAATATTGATTAGAAAATTAATGTCTGTATCACACAGCACACGCAGGCCTTGAGAGAAGGGATGTTATCAGAGGGAACCCAGCTCACCCTGAGGACTCCCAAAAGATTAGCTATTCCTCGGCTGTACTGGCAGAGGAGGATGGGAGTGACAGAGTTAGTCCTAATCTGTATTCTCCAGCAAAAAAGAAAGGGAAGAATAAGCGTGCTTCAGTCAAGACCTTCCTAACATCCACCCTCTGCTTAACTGGAAGGAGAGCTTATTAAGCCTGGGTTGAGCCAGCTGTGGCAGCCCCATGACCGTTCCCTTACAGAAACCCATCCCTCTGCCCAGACACAGTGGTCCTGTGCCACGGGCACGCACAGGGATGAAGGTGCACCCTCATCCTGAAGGTGCTTCGAGGAAGCGTCCACCTCCAAGGCAAGTGTGGGTGGCCAGGGGACCACCCTGGGCTGAGACCAATCACTCACTACCCAAGCGCTTGGACCTGCTCACTCTGCTCCTGGCAACACCGGTATCTCTCGCAGCAAGAACTATCCAGTCACTATCCCATGCTAGAAATGGAAAGCTGGATCCATGAGGCCATACCACGTGTGCTAACTTCACATCTAAAAAAAGCTGTGGACATCAAAGAGACCACCTATGCTGGCTGCAATGCTCTATCCAAGTGAATGCCTCTACCCCTCAGACTGAAGACAGCACGAGGGAGTTGTACATAGAATCACAGAATGGTTTGGGTTGGGAGGGAACTTGAAGATCACCTAGTTCCAACCCCCCTGCCATGGGCCTGGACATTGCACATAGCTGTAATGAAACTTGCGTTTATCAACAGATCCCAAATACCCATCTCCAGAGCTGGCACAACGGCCTCATCTTAATTGCTTCATACAAAATGCATCCCTCAAATCTGTAAACGATAAACCTTTAAGAGTAAATTAGACCACAACTTTAATTCGTGGACTTTTAATAGAAGAGTTAAGCAAGATATTGTACACTAAAGGTGACAGAGAAACCTCTCCTGTTCCCTGACAAACGCTCCCGCTTCTATTTCAGCTTGTTATTTCCAATTTAATTTTAATGCCGCGGCAATCGTTCACCTTGGACAAATTACACATTTTCTTACGAAATAACTGCCGGGTCACATGTCCCATAGGCCGTTATTCTCCCTGGCTCGCCTACCTTTGGCGGAGGTTTTAAGAACCACCAGAACTTTCTTTGTGGCCCATAGCAGGATGGATTAGACCGTCCGGGGCATGTCGTGTCAGTACAATAGAGGAACACTTTTAAGACTTTAAAGTCATGTAATACAATTCTAGGCTGGATCTTTCTTGTTAAAAAAGGGAGAATGGGAGTGATTGAAAGAGAAAAGGGCCAATATTTGACAACAGAAATCAGCATAACCTCCTAACAGCGGCAGTCATGGATGACTGCCCTTTGACCCGGGGAGATTATGTGGGATTTCAATGACAACAGCTGGAAGTGAGCATGTGAGAATAGAGAACACAGATCTGAGGCCTCCTACAAAAGACTGCACAATCCCTGCCCAGATCTGAGTGTTGATTAGAAATTGTTTCCTGGTCCTGGCTTAATAGAGTGTGATAATGAAAGTTTTGTTAACCCTTCACGATATGCAAAAAAACGCTGCTAAATGAGTTGCCTTTTTGGTTTTCAGCTAAAAAGTCTGTGTCCAGCTGACAGCAAAATGGTGAAAGCGCTGCTCATTTTTGTGGGTGCGCTTCTGATGCCGGCGCCGAAGTTCAGCGTCGTTTCCACACGGTCACTGAGAAGCACCATCTGAAGGCGCCGGGAGGTGGCTGGGAGAAAAGACTCTCAGGCCTTCGCTAGGGAATCCACCCGACCCACCACGCTACGCTGGGCATTTTCCAGAGGTGAATCAGAACAGAAATACATACGTAACGTCTCACTGCGCCTTGCCTTTCATACCCACGGCGATTCAGAATCTCTAAGAATAACAAAGCCTAATTGTTATTATTTCAATATGTGTCATACTGAGCTCCAGAGTCTGGGTTGCAAATTAATCAATGTGGACCAGTGCAAACGTGGCATCAGGCTGGTTGTGTTTCCAACAGCCTGATCCTGCACGGATCCACGGCAGCTTCAAGCTCTTAAAAAATGCAGCTCATTTTGTATTTAAGTGCAGAGATAGTGGAGTTAATGGCAACTTATTACCATTAATGAACCGATCATAGATTGGAATCAATCATGTCAGGTTTTCTCCAAGTGGAGGGCACATGGATGGTTCCTTTCTCTCGAAGACAAAAGGTCTTCTGCAAACACTGAAAGTCCTTCAAGTTCACGCTAAGGACCTTGTGCAATGGAAACCATTCCACGATCTACGATGTCTGGTGTGGTTTCTCATTTCTGATGATTCCTAACGTCATAGGCTACTTTTCGATACTCATGTGGGCGAGAAATCAGTTGAATGCAGTTTTTTGATGTAATGATAAAAATTCAGAATCTCCCTCTCTCCCATATACTCAATTCGATAAAAAAAAATTGAATTAATATCGATAGGCCTATAGCTTGAAAAACAACAGATGTCTTAAATTAGCATATTCCTGTTTCAGGTCCTCAATCCAAAAAGCAAATATTAAAGAAAAGAAGAAAAATCATTATAAATGGTCATACTCATTTGGCAGCTTATAAAATAATGTGCCTCCTCAAAAGCCTTTCGAAGTAAATGAGATGAAATCTACCCCGGGATAATAATTCTAGAATATTTATGGCATCCAACAATAAAAAGAGTAATAAAAAGAAAAGCCTGCCTCCCTGAAAATAATAATATGAAGGAGTTATTTATCTTCGTATTTCCATATCAACCCTGGTTACAAGAGCAATGACAGCTGTGATCTCCAAGGTCTCTGGTGATATTGCCAGCTCGGTTTCGCCGTTCGAAGCACGACTCGGGGTCCAAACGAGCCCAGAGAAACCACCAGTTTTCCCTGAGCCTCCCAGGGATGCTGACAGCATCTGTGGCTGCAGGGAGCTCCCTGAATGCCAGCAACGGGCACCCACCCACCCTTGCAGGCGAGCGAGAAATACGGGCACTGGAGGGGGAGATACGAGAAGGTGGGTACTGCCATCCTTGTTCCTTCCCTTCCTGCAATGCCTTTTTTAAAACTAAAGCCCCAGTGTCACCAGCTAGGGCATGGAATTAACCTCAGGACCCCCCAGATTGCTGAAAAACCTCCTGAAGAGAATAATGTAAGGATCATTTCTTTTCAGACGGTCATTTTTAGACGTCAGCACCGTGTTTCTGGTACAGCCTGAAAACATCGGTTCCTGCGACTTGTTCATCTGGTGCTGATCGCACACGCTCCATCAACCGTCCTTGATCCTCTTACTCCTCATCAAGTATCAACCGAAATTCTGCCTCCTGAAATTTGCCCGCTGACTTCGAGGAAGCTGCTGGCAGAAGTAAGGGCTTGTAGGAGCCGGTGCCGGGGCTGCGTGTCGTAAGTGTGACATCTAGTCACGTTCTGGTCTTTGCACCGACGGAGCGTGCCTTGGTACATGCTGAGTTTACTTGGGTTTATACACTGCTTCAAATTAGAATTTAGCTCCAGTATTAATGCCATAAATATTATTGTTGAAGAACATCCGCGTGAAAATAAATGTACGGATATTTAAAAACTGGTGTGGAATACTTGGGTATTCATCCTAATCACGGGCTGAAATAAGCACATTTGTTTCAAATCCTGTTTATAGCACTGCAGCCCCTCCCTCCTTTAAATCTTCCTCTTAACCATAGTGATGTTTATTGAATACCTGTCATTTCTCCAGCAGCATGTGCCAACAGCGGCTCACCAGTGCCAGGCTGCATGAAAACCCTTCTGTCTCCTATTCTCCAAGGGGCTCCCTTAGATCAACTACTCACCATACCCAATACACTGAAACCCATAAATTTGCAGATACTGCAGTCAAAATTCTTAACAGGAAAGTGCACCCATTTTGCCCAGTGTAGCATACTGAAATATCACATGGTGAGAAGCATTTCTCACCATGTGTAAACTGTCAATTTGATTTGAAATTAAAATTTTTGATTAACATGAGCATTTCTGAGCCTCCCGCTGGCAGCAGCCCTATTGCTGAAAAGTGACATGATTTGTGACACACATGCTGTACAGAAGCCCCATGCCAGCAATTGTTAAACCCATTTTCATTCTGCTTTAATACAGTATGACACTCAGGAAAATAATTTTAATATTTAGGAGAAAGAGGGTGAGGGCTTAAGTCCTTTACAGGCATAAAGCAGGATTAGAGCACCACGAAAAAGCGGCGCGGAGGTCTCCCCGTCTCACAAGTCATGTCTCTTTTCAGCAACAGGGACCATCTGCAGGAGGCTAAGAAAGGTCCATGGTGAAGCACAAAGCCTTCTTTTAAATCCAGTTGATATTTCAAGCACAGCATGAGGTACTTTCCACCTATGAATGCCGAGATCCTCGTGCAGGGGGGAAATGCTTGAAACTTCAATAATTAAACCCTCTCCTACGGGAGGTAGGATTTTCTGGTATTTTTCCATGTTTAGCGTTTCCCTGGAGGTATCAGTGGTCACCGGAGACAGTAACATTTATACGGTGAATTACTTACGAAAGAGGAAAGTTTTGTGACTGCCGAAGACTTTTTAAGCCCAGGAATCCACCTCTTCGTTCAGGGTGGTGGCAAGATGCTGGTTTAAGCAGCTACCGACTGAACACGCGAAACACGACAACTTTTTGCGGCGGCAGATTTTGAGGCTCTGATGCACACTCGCCGAAGACAAAAGTTCAGTGGGGATTTTCATAAACGTAAGCCTGTGTCACTGTTGCAAGCTGCTGACTCAACTGTGTCACCTGCGTATTTCTCAGAGTGGATCGTTCTTTTTCCAGTAACATCATGTTCTGAGGAAGTTTATCATGAAACGAGTATCACGAACAGTCATTCTGAGCAGCAGAACAGCTTTGAGAAGTGTTGACACGCATCTGACTTTTCTTTGAGCTCCTAACACTATTCATCACATTAAACGCTCGGCTCTGCTGGACTCTCTGTTGCTAGTAAACACAGAGCGATTTCTAATTGCCATAACGCAGCAAGTTAAAAATAAAAAAAAAAGAAAAAAGAAAAATATGTAGTATTTCAATAATAATTTTAGATGGTGAAATGAAATACCAGGATGATTCAGATGCCCTGGAAGGATTCAGACCTGAACATAAAGCCGTAGGCTCATTTCTGTTAATAACAGCGCTCGAGAATTCAATCTGCATGAAAAACACGGTCCTCAATAAAGCCATGATATATAGTTATTATAAGTGCGCAGGTTCTTTTAAATACATCTTAAGTTTAAGTAAGCGTTGTGTGTAAATATCCAGTTTTAATTAGTATATTGCCAAGAAATTATACAACTTGACTCAGCAATGCTGCAATTATTTTAGGATCTATAAAACCCTCCCTCGGCTGGCGGTAGCTGAGTGTACCCTCCAAGGCTACCCTGCAGACACGCTTGGAGCTGAACTGAGGGAGGCTGAAGCCCTGTGGACACGGAATTAGGGGGCTATAAAAAGAGGCGTTGGGTTCTTTTTAATTTGCATGCTAGTTTATAGCCACAGGAATAATCCACATATTCAGAGCACGTGGCAGAATTCTCTAGAAAAGCCCAGCGTCCAGGAGGAGCCGGTGGGGCCAGGGTCAGGCGAGGGCGAGGGCGGGCAGCTTTGCTGCCCCACTTTTCTGGGTGATATGGACACAAACCCTGGCGACTTCATCAGCTGTTTCCTCTCATCCTCCCTTCCTGGCACTCCTGTCCCTTCACACCAAGGCGCTTTTAAAAGACTGTGGCTGGACACCACGATAATGGAAGCTGTAGAAGTATCAGCTGAAGATTAGATAGCATAAATGTGACGCAAAAGTAAGGACGCCGGCCATGGAAGATAAGTCACTAGGATCAGACCTTTCCCCACGGGCTTTCCTGTCCCTTCAGCTGTTGCTTCTTACACCTCCTCTGCTGACACCACCAGAGAGCAAACCTTCATTTGCAATAAATCCCACGCAAATCACGTTACTCCATTTACCCATTGTCCCTTCCATTGTATTGCTTGGAGATTTCTCTCCAGAAGGCTGCTACTCCTCTGTTCCTTGTACAGAACAATAACTAACTTTGATAACTTTTAGTCCCAAGTGGGTTTACTTCCACTAGGTTTAGGTGTTACTTATCCTTGGGCTGTCTCAACTTGGGCAGCGGAGTACCAAGGTAAGTCTCTGGAATAAAGCTTTGGTGGCAGAGAAGACATAAAGGGATGGATCTGGAAGCTCAGTAATGATTGTTTAGGGTCATGTCAAGCTTGCGAAACAAGACCTAGAGAACAAAACTTGCTGCTTATGGATGCAGATTAGGCCACTGGAGGCAAACACCATGTGCCCAACAAGTCTGGGCTTGTCCAGATAGCAGAGTGACACCCAGAGCAGCATCACTCTCTCCATAGAGTCACTGCATACTGAGGGCTGGGACTTCAAGAGGTTGTCCTCACAGCGTGCCAGCAGAGAACAAAGTGCCTCCACCAAGCGCAGAATCTCTAAGCGGCCACCAAGGTCTGCACCAACTTCAGCTGAGTTACCCAGGACATCTCCAGAGGAGAACAAAAGCAAAGGCACTGATGAGTCTCCACAAGGAACATGTTCATCTCCTCATCTGCCTTAGAGTGACTCCACTGAGAGTGTGAAGATGCACAGGCAAAGTTCTGCACACCCCTAGAAGCAACAAAACCCCCACGCTGGGTGGGTGATCCAGGCTCTCCTGTCTCATAGCCGGGGCTCTGCCAGATCTCTGCCTTCTCTGAATATTGCAGAGGAAGCCCCACAGACTCATCGAGTGAGTTCCCAAGGACTGACGCACTGGGGGTTAGGCAGGCGACCGCTCTTACAGACAGCCGTGGACAACCCACAGTGTATTAGCGGATAACTCCCCCCGCCAAGTCCCCAACTAGCAGCACAAGTCCAGTGGGAAGAGACGGCTGGATGTGCAGACCAGCAGCAGAGCTCTGCATGATGACTGAGACTCTCTTTCTGTTTTATTCTAAGTTTGTGTTTTGCAGGGCAGGATGCCCTGTCTACATTCCTTTACAGACTAAGAATGGACATTTATTAACAAGCGCTTGGGCGGACAGCCCAAAACTCCAGACTCCTGGCCTGGGACTGTACAACAGAGAAGGCCAGTGACCCCCATTTGTGTTTACTGTACTTCTACAGACACATGTTGGTGTGATAGGGGCATTCACTTTCTCAGGTTCAGGCCAAGGTCAGGCCAGAACATGGACCGAATTTATTTTCTCTGTGTAATCTGCTCAGAGTGCAGCCCAAAGAGGGCCTCCAAGTTCACTAATTGCAAGCGTATTGCAAGGGATTCAAGATTAACAAAGTAAACAGAAGGGGCAGAGAGGGACCTTCTCAGTCCTTATCTTATTTCATGTGATCATCCCATACGTGGCAGATATGGTGGTTGCAGGGGAGGTGCTTCAAGGAACTGAAATGACAATGGTGGGCCATCTCACCCTGGGAGTTTGCCTCCCAACAACTTAGACACACTCTTGGTATAGAGGTGAGGACCTGAGATGAATCTGTTGCAAGAGACTAGGTCAGTCAACTGAGCCTAAGCAGTCCTCTTGCCACAGCTTGCCTCTCTAGACCCTCTTACTCCTCCCCAGCAGTCAGTTTTGTGTGGCACAGCGTGACACACAGGGATGCAGAAACGTGGAGTCCCTATGTCAGGTGCCCTATCTGCATCTATCTGGGATAATCGGAAGATATCACAGGGGTTAGGACCTCAAATCTGGACCACGCATAGAAGTCTGGCTTGTCTGCCCTGTGACAACCATCTCACTAGTTCGAACAGTGCTCTGCATTACAACTAGGAGACTTTGTACCATGACTGACTTTAAGCAAGACGTTTTGCTGATGGGAGACAGTTGAGAAGGCTGAAAGAATGAAAATGGAAAAGGAATTCCACTCGCAAGGACTTCACATTAAACTAAAGCAACTCAGGTAAAAAAGAAACCAATCTGCTATGGTTTATAACCTATAAACATCCACTTCTACTCCGTTCCTTCTTTGATTGCATTACTGAAATACAGAAATAAAGGAAAAAAAAAATAATGAAAGATGGATTTTGGAAGACTCAGAGTTCAACTCAGGATGGATGTGATCCCAACGCTTGAGATTCTTATCTCATCGTAATTGGAATAGCTGGACCTCTGTAGTCTGCAAAATTAGGCAAGACATCCTGTGAGAATGGGCTCTTTTTCACAGCAGTTTAGTCCCCAGACGCAGAAAAGAATGAAAACAAGAAATGGAACAGAACATTTTTACTTTTGAATAATGGCTTCGTTTGGGCAGTTTAGAACAAAACTTCACTGGAAGAGCTGAGGAGGAAGTTCTCGCTGCCAGTATGCCCATCCCTAGACACATTCTTCCACAGAGCACATAAACACTCCTCTAAAACAGTAATTTATCTAAGCAACTCCCATTTTGTAGAAGTCAAGAGAAAAACAGAAAGGGAAGAAAGTACACGTGGGCAGCAGATACACTGTTCGCTTTTCTACCCCTAATAAATCATTCAACCAAGTTGACGTGGCCTGCTAGATCCACCTTTGCTCTTGCAGCAATCTCTGTCTACTCCGGCTTTTTAGGATGAGCAGGAGAAGGGCAAGTGAATTTCTCTAGCAGCAGAATCTCAGGTCCAGAGCAATTACAGCATTACCCTGAAACATCTCGGTTTTAAACCTCCCTAAGGTCCAACGGAGAGAAAGATGAATTCCCAGAAGATCCAGTATCTCCACTGATTATAGAGGGAGAGTGAGGATTTCAGGTTCATGGCTGGTGCCTCATTTTAATGCCTACTGTTAGGTGGGATGAAATCCAAGCCGTAGACCATACAGACCTGAAAGAAAATTTACTTTTCTCCCCATATCTTGCCACGGGTGATCTCTCCTGCCATGCCATGCTTTGCTATTCTTACATTTATATCTGGCTACTCTTTGTTTGTTTGTTTTTAAACTCAGAAGACTGTAAATTACAAGTGCTTCTGAGTTATCCTTGTGTTCCCGTCCTTCATCTGGTTCATTTGCAGGAGGGAATAATGATCTGTCACCAAGGTAAATTCACTACCCGGCAGATAATGCCACAGTGTTTCTGTTGCCCATTTCACAGTAAGACATTCTTTTTCAATGATGTTGCATCTCTGTTCTCGTGGGAACAGTTTACGGCTGACATAGCAATAGGACTAATAACAACTTACATTTATATTGTACACGGGATGATCTTTACTTCTCTTTCCTTCTAACAGTGGACGGCTCCCAGTCCTCCCGCAAATGCATCCTTCATGGTCCTGACAGACTGAAATCTGGACTCGCTAANTTTTGGCCCACCATGGTCTGAAAGATGGGGTTGAAACCCTTGTGACTGGGGCAGGGGGGCACTGCTAGGGGGTGGCAGGGCAGTGAGCTCAGGGTCTGGGGTCCTGGCCACGCATTCTGCAAAGACCAGAGAGAGAGAAGGAAAAGATTTGGATTCCCAGTAGCAGCCCTATCACTTTCTTGTGTCTCCTTTTGCCAGTGACGGGAGCGAGGTGCTGGCTCCTCATGCCAGAGCGTGGCTTGCAGCAGATTCCCTTGCTTCAAGTACAGGCGAGGGAGGGGGGGAGGTAATGATTAGAGACACTCTAAAATGATTACATTAATTGAATATTATGAAAATGGCAAACAATGGCAGTGTGCAATAATAAAACCCCACTGTAACCACGTACATCTCTTGTTTACTAGAAAGTGCTTCATTGACTACAGATTTACTCCGGGGCACAGCAGGAAACTTTTCTCCTTTAAATTTAATCAGCCCTTTTTTTTTTTGCCTTCTTTTTTTTTCCTTCTTTCAGAGAAAAATACCAGCTATCAGATCTGCGTTTCCCATCCACTCCTAAGACTCCTCAGTGCAGTGCCTGGAGGTGATAGTGTGAACTCACTCAAGAATGTGCAAGCATTTTATAAATCATTTGGTTTCAGCAGGAGGGGGAGAAAGGGAGAAGGCAGAGGGATGATATAGTTTACAGCATATACTCAGCACTAACTCCCAACTGTCAAACTTCAGCATTTTCTTCAGTTGCAACAGTGGTTAACAAAAAAAAAAATAATAATGTTAAGACAGCAGACACTAAATGTGCATAGTGAGCAGCACATTTAATCAACTGGCACCTCTCTTACCACCCCACCCCCAAAAACTATTCGGGCACTATCACAGCCCAGAATAAAAAGTTGTGTAACTGAAGATACGGCACTGACGGGAGAAAAAGGGGCAGAAACGAACAACACGAACTGCTGTAAACAACTTACGGTGCCCTTTGTGTGCAAGATAACAATAGCAGAGTTAAAGGAGCCTGTTTACAAGTGTGGCTTGCTCGCCTCACCTTCCTCCTGCCCCCTTCAGCCACGCTCGCTACGTCGCTCCTGGGAAAATATTTGTGAACCATTGCAAATAAAAATCTCCTTCTCACTTTCCAAGAAACGGATCTGGTATTTTTCCATTTCAGTCACACTACGGCCCGGCTACGGAGGGGATTTTAGTCTCGCAGCTCTGCGAGAGCCTCTATAAACTTTCTTTCCATTTCCTAACTAGCAACTTCTGCAAGTAAAAAGTAGTATCTGCAATTAAAAGCCAGTCTCTGATTAGCTATAGAAGTGACGAGGCTTTTCCTGGCAGCCTGGTCTCACCCAAGTGCCCTCCCTTGACAACAGCGAGAGTCCACAACTTTCAGGAGCTGCGTGCTGTTCTTCACGTGCACTTCTTTGCTCGTGTACACAGCTTCAGACTGACAAAAGGGAGACTACTTGGAAAGCACCTGATAAACCTGTGAATCTGCAGCAGACGCAGGCACATGGATTTTTTCTGAGTGCGCAAACCGAATATGAGTATGAAGGCTGAAATCCATTCGAATGAAAATCACCTCGTACCTGTAAAACCAGGTATGATTCATTCAGGCACCGCACCGCCGGCAGAAACCAGAGGAAGGTGTGAAATAACATTTTCATATATACATATATAGTTGGAAAGGCCTAGAGTCAACAAAATACCTCCTGCATAGGTCAGGAAGTCAGAACAAAAGAACACGAGTGCAAGCGAGAAAGCCCGATCCCTTATCGCAGCTCTCGGCGGTGCCCTGGGCTACACACTGACATTCATGGCTGAAGCAGCAGAGGTTTAGGTGCTGATGGTCCCAAACACAGCGAAGGGTAAGTGTGTAGGTAGGAGGAAAAATACGGATTGCTATGAAGGTCCAGGCTGGCTGGGACTCAAATTGTGGGGGATCTTTAATGCTCCGGGGTGGATTTGGTGAGCAGCAGAAAGACGTTCTCCCTCGGGTACTGGAGATGGGCAGCCTGCCACCCACCACCGCACTCGAGGTGGACCTCAAGTGGGAGAGAAGGACGCTGTGGTGGCCGGCAAATGCTCCTTTAGCCCTTTCTGTCTCCTGCAGCTTCCAGAGCGAGAGAGCCAGTGCTTTGCCAGCTCATCTGCAGAGCACAGCTCCCAGCACACGTTTTTAACTTCCAGTGGTTTGACCACAGAGGGTAACATTTGGCCCAGAAGTGCTTCCGATCGCAGGAGAGCGGCAGCAAGTCCAGCTGGATTTTGCCGCTGCGATCTCTGAGCAGAGGTCTCCCCACTCTTTCCAGGAGCCGACTGGCGCTGCTGCGAAGAGATGCTACCTAAATAGATGTGAAGTAATGAATACTTTGGGTAAGCGGCTGATTTCAGAGTGTGCTTTTATCCACAGGCCCTGTATTTATAGTTCGAGCCTTTTCAATTAATACGCACACCCTAAAAGAATTAAACTACTAATTATCACATTTTCCCGTGGTTCACAGAACTTTCATCAGATCTAGTAAATGAAGTCACGAGTTCAGCAGAAGAAGCTTTACTGCGCCAAATTATGTCAAGGGTATATCATGTTGATAATAAAAGATCACTTGGTTAGAAGCCTAACCTAGAAGGTCGGGGAGGCGTAAAAAGTTCACATTTTGGATCATGCTGCTCTGGTGTGGGCGTTTTGAGGGGTTTTTTTCTTGGTTATTGTGGAAGGCAATTTCCCTGCAAGTAAAATTTTCCCTTTGTCTTACATTACAGGCATTAGGAAATTCTTACATCGAGAAGACAAATAGATAGGTTTGGGGTTTTATTTTGCAAGTTAGGCCTTGGCACCACATTCTCTTCCCACTAATAAACTTCCCTTTCTGCTGGACAGAAAATTAAAACGCTGCCCACACCACAAATAAACTGCTTTCCCTAAGTGCCCAGCTTCTTGGTGGGCAAGCGTGGTATTCAAAAGCATCCTTCAGCCTGTGGTAGCAATTACTCTGACGCAACCCAACTTGCGGCTGTTAATTAAGCAGCAAGTCTCTCAAGAAGACATCCCCCAAAAAACCCCAAACCACAGGTTGTAGTGAAAATTGAGAGATTGCTCACAGCTCTATCCACCCTTCCCAGGAACCCAGGAGGACTGGCTGAAGTTGGCACTGAGGCACCTCGCAACATGCAAAGGTGGGACGTGAGTAGAAGAGGTTGGCGCGGAGGCAGAGCCCTGCCACGGCTGTGGCAGAGGAGGGGATGGCAACCTGGTGCTGCTATGGGGCAAATAAAAGCCTTTACCTTGCAGAGCAAGGGATGGAAACTCCTCGCCAAGCCACGGGAGCTTCCAATGAGGGGGCTCCTGGCCAGCCTGTTTCCAAGCTGCCCTCTAGATGGCCCTTGCTGTTATCTTGCAGATAAATATACGCGGAAAGAAATGGAACGGAGCAACAGAACATAAATACATTTTGAAATGACTTAGAATAATTGCAGTTGTATTTATGCACCTTATCCACTGGAAAGGTTCATTGCCTTTCTCCTGTACACACATACGGAGAAATAAAAATATATACTCGAGCCACATTTGTATTTCTCCTCTCCTCTGCAGCATTCAGCCACTCCAAGTGTAATGAACGCTTCGTGGCTTTCAAGCACTGCTTTGTCATGCTATAAGCATTCATTTCATGCTTTGAATATTTCCTGTCATACTCGCCTTGGATGAATTTTTTGTGGGAATGCTTTGCTTTGTGAAGGTTAATGGTTAGCAGCCCTGAAAACTGAAGTCCTCTGTCAATCCTCAAGTCTCCACCACCACAGGTCACTGATGAGAAGGGCTCTCCACTCGGCCCCAGCAGAGGCTGCAGAACTGACCCCGAGTGACGACCGCGTATCTCGCCCGATTGACAGTCAACACCCTTCACTGTTGCCGTCGCAGGGTCCTCTCAAGAGAGTGCCAGCGACTGATAAGCAGGCTAAATCCTGAGCCTACAAGCAGACCTGCTAAACCCTGGGAATGGTGTAACTCTGCCTCACAATCTGGACCACAGAACCCTTTGACTTTGAGTAGGAATCTCAAAGAAAATACGGTAATATAGGGCAAAAGGGTATTTTCTTTCCTAAACATTCAGATGCTTCTTCAGGACAATCATGAAACTGGTGGGGAAATGCAGCTGGATGCTGTGAAGTTTCAGTTCTAGGCTATTATGATCAAAATACAGTATTTCTAGCTCTTGCTGGAATCTAGCTGTAATGAAATAAGATGAAAAAAATGCAAGACTGAATCACACATAAGTTAAATTTATAACCAGACATATCTGCTTTTGTTTCCTCGGGAAATGCTGGCTCTCAGAACTCAGTGCCTACATGCACTCTCTCTCGAGGGACGACGAAACACGGGTTGGACCTCATCAGACCTTTGTCAGCTGATGGGTCCTGTTAGAATCAAGAGCCGAGTCTGTCCAGCCTGCAGGAAGGCAGAAGACACCAGCTCCACCAGGGCTCCTCTGCTCAGCCAGAGCTTTCAAGCCCAGACAAAGTTCCCCATTGCTTTTCCTGGTAGACAACATGACCCGTTAGAGTGAAAATCCGTTCAGAATTTGGTCCTGGCAAGTTACAAAGGTGCAAACAAGCTGACATCACCAGGAGCTTTGGCTTCAGCGCCAGCTATGAGATTCCTTATTGAAAATGCTAAGGGCTTTTTTATTATTTTTTTTCTAAAGCTTTTTCTGAGGAAAGTTAATTTTAGATTAGTCCCTCAGGCTGTGATAACTCCTCAGTGTTGCTCTGTAAACAAGAGAGTCTTCTTGCATTTGTAAGATTCTGATGCAAATGATGCCATGAACAAGAACACTAATAAAAGCTGCCATGGCTGTATTACCCTGTTTGCAACGGTAACTGATAGAAAACTTTCTCTGCAAGGCTCGGTTATCTACTGCAAATGAGGCGTTTCAGGAATGTTAGTCATCTGAGACGACTGTACTTTCTAACAGGACCAGTTTCAGCATTGTGGGTTCAGAGAACTGCTCGTGCCCGTGCACTCCCCGGGTGGGAATCAAGGGGCCTGTCCAAGGACAGCTGACCCTCCAGACACCTCAAGTCCAGCCGCACTTGCTGGACCTCCTCGGTAAGCAAGCATAAAGCTGGTTGGCATCAAGTTTAGTCACCGTGAGGTAGCTGGACTCCACCTGAAGTAGCGGAGATGGGAGGTTAGGCATGGCCTAAGAAGAAGGGATGGCCTCGGAAGGCAGTCTCGCTTTGCTAGTTAAAACTTTGTCTGTCCAAGGAATTGCAAGTCTCTCAGCTACCATTTAACCTACTCTGCAATTGAGTGGAGGGCACAACCACAAAGAACAGTTAAGTTCTGTGCCTGTCTCAGCTTGAGAAGAGGGTTTGAAGAACTCTGCATCCAAGAAGAGCACCTAACCCCGGGGCTAGGTGGGCACCGCTTCCGCTGGCTGAAGCTACCCCACTGTACAAACCAGGAATGCCAGGGTTTGGGACCAGAAAGCAAGTACACAAAATGGGGCTGGACTCTGCAGCTTGTTAATTTAAGGCGAAGAGGCCCTTCCACAAGCTGCTTTTGCATTTTACCAGGTTGCACATAATCCCCACCTTCCTTCCAGCCAAAGCTGCCTTACGCCTGCCACGACCAGCCTCGCCTAGAGGAGAAGAAAAGGAAACTTCTCTTTGCATATGTTCCCACTATTGCCTACAGCTCGAGACCAGAATTTCTCCCTTTATGTTGCTAGGCATGTAGAAGTAAGCATATACTTAAACTTTTTTTTTTTTTTCAAGGTTTAATACTCAAGTCCAGCCCTACTTAAGCAAAGAATTCACAGATGATATTTACAAGTCCAGTGTAATTACTGCGGGGTTGAAAAACGAGTTCTGTGAGTTACGGTACATCATTGTTTTTCTTTTTTCTTTCCTCTCTCTCTTTTTTTTTTTTTTAATGTTACAAAGAACAATGTGCCTTTCATTTCCTGCAGTGCTGTTAAGGTACTTGCAGCTCAAAGCAGCAAGAATACATTAAAACTAAAAAGCATTTGGTCTGGGCATTAAACATTTTTATTTTTTAGATAAATGCCTCTCCTTCCACAGAAACTGTTTGAGCAATGAATTTGGCACCCGTTTGTAATCAGCTGTACTAACGAACGCTGTCTCGCTCCCTTGAAATGGGAGAATGTACCAACTTCTTTAGAAAGAATTTGCTAATCTACAATTAAAGCGGTGTGCGAGTTATCGAATCGCAATCCCACACGCTCGAGAGACATCAGTCGCCCGTGCAAAATGACACAGCACTCTGCAGCTTTACGCAGCACACTCCGTGTGCACCTTTACGCTGCAGTTATTAATTCGCCAGTACTACCACATCAAACGCAAACGTCGGCTGCTGGATGTCTGACATCCATTTACTGACAGCAGCAACACGGCGCTGCACCGCAATTATTAACCAGCCTGTTCTACACCCTCCTCGCCTTTCTCCAGAGCTAAACTTCTGCTGGAGCTGAGCAGGATTTGACTCTGCGGGTTCAACGAAACTCTGAAAGCCAGAATCGCAAATATCCCCACTTTGCAGACAAGAAGGCTGAAAAGTTTTCGTGCAAAAGTTTCAAATAATCCTACTTACAAAAAAGAAAATCTATCCCCATAGCCCTTTCCACGACTGAAAGAGAGAATAAAAGCCCCAGAGAGAGTCCAGGGCAGTGCTGAGCTGGGAATTCAGTTGTTCCTGATCCCCAGGCATGCAGTCACTTCACTACATCAGACTGGCCATTTTGTCATCCTCAGTTCACTGGAAACTAGTTTGTTTATAAAGTACGGCACCAAACCAGTGCACTTAACAAGCTTTTTAAAATCAATAACCTTTTTTTTTTTTTTCTTTTTGATTGGGTGAATTGCAAAATCACGTTGCGGTGCCAACTGAAATGAAGCTTTTTACATACCATTAGGCAACTACAAAAGTGGGGAATTTTCCACACGGGTGTTCCACCCAGCTGGTCAGAAAAAACCCACTGAGCAAAATATCAGGACATCGGAACACGCTCCTGCCTTTCAAACGAAGTTGCTGGCCTCTTTCATCATCCCTCCTGCAAATTTCCTCACCCACATAGCAAATAGACAAGTTCTGGGTTTTCTCCTCTCCCCAAGAAGCTCTTTCCATGCTAACGGCCCTGAGAGGTGGCAGCACCACGCACACCATTCGGTTACGTGTCAGCTTTACCCCTGGTCCCAGGACAAGACATCTGAACCTCGGACCATCCCTGCACCAACGAGCCTTGTCTCGCCTGCGTGTTTGCTTTCCATGAGCATCACGCTGGATCTCTCTCTCTCTCTCTAAAAATACATACAATTTCTGTCATTTTTTCTGCAGTACTGATCAGTTAAGTGACTACCAGGAAACTACTCTGGCTTAAAGAAGGTTGAAGATAAGGCTGGAGTTGGTGTTAAAGCCACCACTGAGAGCAGAAGATGTCACCATCTTCCCCGCCTGTGTTGATTCCGCTCCAGAAAATGCAACTGTAAAGCCCACTAGAAAAAAACAGGAGTGGCTTTAAAAACTAAAAGCTTTTTTTCCCATGAACTTCACTTTAATGAAGGTTAGACATACAGGCTTTTCAAAATAACCCATACAATTTAGAATGATAAATTAAAATCTGTAGTAGGAGGCCTTCTTTTTCAGGGCTGTATAGTTGACCCTTTTGAACCTACATTACTCAAGGTATGCAAAATATATGTGTATAATAAATAGCTCCAGAATTTATGGAGTGGAACAGAAAGGATATTAACAGGCAAGTAGAGAGGTTGTATAACCCTCACAAGGCCTTTAAAGATTTATTTTTTTAAAAAGAAGGAATGCATGCACGTAGAAGGTAGTACTTAATCGATACGCTGCTTTGTGCCTTCCAGAACCACATGCAAAACGATTCCAAATCTGCCCTCAATCTGGTCATTCCGCTGTTAAGAGTCAGCGGGAATAAGATTATTCACAACACTGTTTTTCTTCGATTTAAAATTAAAAAAAAAAAATAAATAGAAAATTCCTCTCTGTGTGGGCTCATTCCCACTCTCAGTAAAATCAATTACGAGACTCCCATTGACTCCGGAGGGATTTGGATCAGGCCCTGTGGAAAGTGGGTCTACAGCAAGTGTAGAACAACGCAGTTAATATGATTTATTGTGTCCGTTTCTGTGCGTGCAGTTTTTCATTTTCTGAAGCCTGCAGCTTTGCTTTCATCCTCACGTTCGGGAGATAAGAGCTGCAGATCTGTGTTGATCTACACGGCGGGTACGGTGCAAGCTGGGGGCTGCGTGTGTTGGGAATGAGCTCAGCGCCCGCCCCGGGGGGAGCAGCCCCTTTAGGGCCAACAAGCTGCCTTAGATGAGTTTGCAAAGAAAATCTCCCACACAGGCACTGTGAAAGGTGCCGAATTGGTTAGGAGGCTTTCTGCTGGGGTAGGAGAAAAAAAATACCCTTTTAGTAAAACTGAGAAAAAGAAAAATCCTTTTCCTGTTTATTAAAAGAAAAGTACCTTTTGCAGGTCACCAGTAAAGTTCCAAGAATTCACTAAAAGCTTGTTTTACAAGGGAAGACTGGGGCTCCAAATCAGAGAGATTTCATTTCACTAGGCTCTTACAGATTTTACATTATTAAACAGGGACATTGCTGCTTTTCGGGGCGGTTGTTGAGTAACAGGCTTCCTTGAGTCTAAGAAACTGCAGGGTAAGAAGAGCTGTGGTTTAATAGCTGCGAAAGAATATTATCCAAACATGAAATAATAACATGCTTGGTGCCTAATACATTCTAAATTAAAATATGATTTAATAAACAGAGGCAACATATTCCTCACATAAAAAAAAAAAAAAAAAGCAGAATTGGCAGCACAAAAATCACAGTTTAGTCAGTTCTTCTCTTAACCTCGCAATCCTTTGGCTACAAATTAGAATTTCTGTGAACAGGATTGATAAGGGAAATCAGGCACTGTCTTTCAAAAACAACAGAAATGTTTTAAGATGGTATGTTTAGAGATGAGCAGCACAAAACCTATCAAAATACGAAACCTTTCATATTTCAACGGGAGGAAAACACAGGAACCCCAAAAGCCAAAATCCTACCAGCCCAACGAGCCCTATGTTCTATGTCCTATGACATATGCTGGTGTTTCAAAGTTTTTTGATGTACCTAAAACTCTTCATCTCCCCTTAATTCTACCTGCCATTTAAACCCTGATCCAAATGCAGCCTGCATGTGGACGCAGCCCTTTCACTGTAGCTGGTTCAGTTCCTAATAAAGTCCCCAAAACATACACTGAGCGCAAATACAGCCGTAGGGTTCTGAGGAAAAACTAGTTAGTTGCTCTGTGAAAGGGCAACCACAGCTGGATTATGATAGGTACAATATTTCTGCACGAAATGGATTTACGTATCTCCAAAGTGGTGACAATTTTGAAAGACAGAAACGTTTCACAAACAAATTCTTTTCCATCTATGCACAGTAGGTGCCAGTACAGTGGATCCCTCATCTACATTTAGGTCTGACAAAAAAAATTAAATAATCTGGCTATGGATTTAAAAAGTCAAGAAAAACTATCAATAATAATCACTTTCATTTTGGGAGACATTCTTTAGAAGTCCTAAACATAAGTAGTAAAGCAAAGCTGAGTTGCCCATAAGCCAACAAAAATTGTTGAGGTCCACCTTACTTAAATACAAGAAGAAAGAGAAGCTGTTCCCTTAGACACACAATTCTCCTTTCACACACAGTCCCTGCAGAAATTCACTATTATTGAGTGATTTTTTTTTTTTCAGGCCGCATTAGAAAGCAAGCCATTGGTCCAGCAGAAGCTATTGCTTCTACTTTAAAACTGGCCCAGGTGAAAGAATATCAGTGTCTCCGAAAGTCACAGTCCTCCTGCTACATTCAAAGAAGCTCAAGACGCTACCACCCAAACAACAATATCACGAATATACAGAGAAGGAGCAACAAGCTCTAGTAGATCCTTCCTGCCCTGTTTACCCGTAGTATCTGCAACCTTTCAAGCACGGCGATGAAAAAATACGGACACCACCAGTAGCACCAGCATCAGCCCTGCAGTGGGTACCCACCCAAGCAGCTGGTACGTTTATAGGTGCTTGGTTCAACCCTGGAACTCCCAGGTTTGGGAGTCTGCTGAGGCTTTTGTAGCTGATTTCTGCCGTAGATAATGGGTGTGCAGCAACATATTTCAAAGCAACCATTTTGTTTCGCGGGACTATCTAAAATCCTGCCCTCTAAAATGATGGCTGGCCACGTACGGAAAGTTCGGTACTTGAGTGTGTCATGTGAGAGCATCAATAAACAAAATGAAGTTAAAAGCACATAGATAAAAAACGAAAGCGATGAAGCACGCACCCCTAGGGGGTCATGACTCACGGCCCAGGGATTGAAAGCCTTTGCTACGGAGGAATAAGGATAAGGGTTGCATACAGGAGGCTCTTTAATGGCATCTCCCTAATTAAAATTATCTGGAAAGTAAAAAAAAAAAAAGGTCTCTCTCCAAATGCTACCTTAATCAAATAGTAGCATTTTAGCTATGAGGAGAGTACGCAACCTATTTGTAGCTATCCCGTGTCAATTATTCTGAATAATCTTTTTATATTAGACATAGGGGGAAAAAAATTATAAATATGGGCTGTTTGAATATCCCAAAGCAGGAGCAGCAGGTAAGAACTTACCATTTTCTGGCTGGTCCTTAATATCAGCTTCACTTGGCTGGCTGGGACTTTCAGATTGACTTGAATCTGAAAAACATAAAATACAGCCAAAAATTACAGGGTCTGCTGTGGAAAATAGATCAGAGGCGCCAGACTTCCTCAAAAGGCTGAGAGTACAAACTAAGGACAGGAGTGTTGCACTAGGACATGATAATGCAAAAGTCCCGTGCCTAGGTAATATTTTTTTTTTTCGCTAGGCAAAAAAAAAAAAAAGAAAAAGAAAAAAGGGGGAATCTTGTTTATGGCACTACACAGAGTGCTTGGTGTGCGTGTTGGCATAAATTAAGCTTTGAGAATCCTTCTTTTTAAAGAAGGCATATTTAAACTACTCTCCTACATGTTTTTTATAATGCAGCCTCTATGTTGTATACAAACCAGAGCCTTAATCCAACACATAGTAAAGTCTCAAAACATATTTTCGAGCAGGCATATAAAGGTAACTAAGCAACACTACAAAGTCGTGGAGATGGTCGTCTACACATTTCTGGAACAAAATCTGCAGGACTGAGAGAAGCGCTGATTTTCCTCATACTTTCGCGGTGGTTACGGTACTACGAGATCGCCCGAAACGTTCGGCGTTGCCCCTGAGTTGCAGCGGAATAAATGAGACTCGAAACTAGATGAACTGCTTTAGAACTTGTGTAAATAGTGGGTCCTACGGACTCCCAGCTAACGCTCTATTCAAAATAATAAAATGACCTATAAAAGGGTATGTGTAAATATGAGCGCTTCGCATTTTTTACACATTATTAGGTCTACTTTCTGTGAAGAGTGAAGATGATTGCTCTTTGGTTCAAATATTACTCTGAGTAGAGGCTTTAGTCAAATAGTGTTTTCCTTCTTAATTATTTCTACGACTATGAATTGCGAAAAAAAAAAGTCCCTTTACCTACGTGGAAAAATAGTTTGTTAAGAAATCCCTCAAACTACTGTTTTCACAACTAATGCAAGCAAAAAAAGATTATTTTCTTCTTCCCCTCAGAAATTGTTCTGTAGTTTTATCGATCCCATTACGAAAAGTTTTTGCCCTGAAACAAAACTTAGGAAAGGAAACCACTTGCTCCTGCATCGAAAACACCCTCGATTGTGGCGAACCTCTTTTCTGACTTCACCTTGACTTTGCAGAGTTTAGAATTAGCTGTCTGAAATTTGACCACATTTCGGTGAGAAGTCAATGCAAGATCAAAAGGTCACGACACTTAACTGTGATTAAATTGAAAATCTTACTTCTATTGCAACAGAGTGATAACACCACCCCTTCTTTTTCTTTGAGGTATTAATAGCGCTGGAAGAAGCAGTACTACTAGTGACCTTGGGTCAAGCAATGCTAATTTATTGCGTTAAAAAGGTTCCCTGCTTTTAAGCAAATGAAGATTTTAATTACCGCAGAGCACTATAAAGAAAATGCCTATTTTAAATATTCAGATTTTTTTTTTTTCACCTGCTGACTGTATGCATTAGGTATCATTCAGAAGCTTAGAGGACAATCTTGTATAAATTAAAATCTACAAGTAAAAAAAAAGCGCTCTTGAAACAAATTTTGCTAAATTTCAGAATAGAAACATTCTGAATATTTAGAAAAGAAACCTTCGATCCTGATATTTCTATTTTAAATCAATGAAATTCTCATAAAAAACTGCTGCTTCCCGTCGTGTCCAGAATCCCTTTCCTCTCTCTTGTGTTTATGATTAATAACTTCTCTGATGATGTTCAGTGAAAAAAATTATTCTCACTTCTGCAGTTTTGTTTTAAATATTGATCTTCTGAGTCATCTTTAACTGAAGCTCAGAGCACTGACAACAGATAGACTACCAGGCAATATGCACACTGCTGTTCTATTCTGGACACTAGATTTTGGCAAGAAGTTTCCCATTTCCGATACCGCCGAGGTGGAAACAAAGGTAAAATATTAGGAACGCAAAATACTTAGTTAACGTTCAAAGTCGACATTCAATGGATTTCATTTTACAGGGCAGGCATTCGGCTTTTACTGATATTTTAGGGTTTTCTTTTCCTCCAGCAAGCTCTGGTTCAACCAGAGCTTAGGCTTCGTGTTTACAGTAGGGTCAAAATCCCACAAAAAATTTATAGATTTGCAAAAGTTGCTGCAGACATCTGGGACTCGACGCATATTTTCTTTTCAAAATTCTAAACAAGGCAGCGAAGCAGCGAGAGGGACAAGGGCTCAGTGGCAGCGGCGCTGGCAGCCCCCAGCTTGGCACCTTGGCTCCCCAGCCCGGCCCCGCAGCCGGTGGGCAGCGTGCGGAGCTGGAGCTGCTGCTCCTGGGTGCTGAGAAACAAAGTACTTTTGTTAGCATTGAGCACTTGTTTTTCCAATGCCAAAGGCTGGTGGCACAAGAGAGACTCTACTGGTCGTAGGACATTTGTTTCCGCACTGAATCTTAACTTTCTTCTTTTCATTCCTCTGGCTACTTGTAATAACGTTTTGTCCTGTTTTCCTGTAACCCACCCCCCTTCTGCTGAAATCAAATATTAATTTCTATAAAAGACAACAAAGGCTTTAAGCACTATTCTTCACGGAGAGGCACGGGGCAGTAAAATGCAGGGCGAGGGAGAATTAAAACCAGTCTACACGGCGGGAGAGATCACGGGAGGCTACCGAAAACATGTCCTGGGCAAGTGTATGCTCAGCATTGTTATGCAAGGTGGCATCTTGTGGAAACCCCAGATAAGAAGACTGAGTTAAGGCACTTAGCCAAAATGTTTATATGCAGAATTTTGCTTCCCTGATTTTATTCAGATGCCGCAGATGATCCGGTACATATAAATGTGCCGCCACATGGTTAAGGGATTGGCAAAATCAGAGCCGTTGTATTTTACAGTCTTGCCTAGGACGGGAGAGAGTCTTGCTCAGCCTCCACCGCTCGCTCTCTGCTTTTTCAGCAGTTGGCACTAACTCCTGTCGGGGCTTTTTTTTTTGTTGCTTTGCACATGGAAACTTTAAAATTCCAGTTTTCTGAATGTTTAGTGTTTTGCGGGCTCGGCTACAACGGGAGGGGGAATGTCTGTCCTGCTGAGTCAGTTAGCCAAACAGGTGACCGGAGGAATAAATTAATTTTTGCCCATACATAATTGATATAAATGGAAGATCGTTTTCATAAGCATTTGCATTAAATCAATAAAATCACTTACTATAGAGCAGTTTAACAATTGATTTGATTTTCTCTTTTCTATATATTTGATAGCCACTCTGCAAAACAGTCTACACTTTATGCCTATTTTCTTTAGCGGCACCACTGCCAGTTAAATTCTACCACCTGCAATAATTAGAGCCATTGGAAAACATACAAAACAAAATATACAGTAGATGCGAGCCCCTCTTGAATCCACGGCCCCCTGCGGCAACGAGTTTCATTGGTGCCTTAAGCTAAGGCTGGTAGGAAGCCAAAGAATCTGTATATTACAATAAAGTGCATGTTATTAAGGGGAGGATTTAAATGATTTCAGATGGAGTTGGAAATGTTAGAGCGAGGAGCCGCTATTAAGATTGCTGATTTAAAAAAAAAAAATTAAAAAAAATAATAATAAAAAAATCACGGAGGAATCTAGTTTTATATTTAAGGAAGCTTAACCTTGAATAGCACAATGGGTTTTATCTGGGGGCTTTTTTAGTTACAGAAAAGTTAGTGGTTGGAATTTTTAACCCTGAACTAGCCGGAGTTAGCGTGAGTGCGTACACTGGAGTTGAAGTTAGTGGACTAGGGAAGCTCAAGGGGATCTGGTATCAACTGTAATCATGGGGAAACAGGATAAAAAAAGCATTTTGAAGCTATTCCACTCTCTGCTTCCAAGCATCAACTATGCTTAAGGGATAAAGAAACAAATACCCAACAAAACAGGCTAGTTTTTCCAAAGTAGCATTTCCTACTATGTCTCTATTCTCCGTTCCTCTTTGGATCTGTTTCTTAAGCATGTGCTACCCCAGCCTGAGCAAAATGCTTACACCCAAGACCCAGGTCTGCCTGATCTCAAACCGGGGGCAAGCAGAGGAACCTCCAGCTCCAGGATGGAAGCTCTGGACTTTTCAATACACAATTTTCCTTTTCAGCTGCAGCTCCAGCCGGGCTGCACGACGGCTGCGTGGAAGCAGAGCTCGCGGCGCTGGAAGGGAGCGCTCCATTGTTTGGAAAGAATAAAACCTTCCCAGGAAAGTCTGGCCCGTGGACAGGACCAATGTCAACAGACTGACAATGTTGTTCTTTTTTGTAGACTGCGACACAGACAGTGAAGAGTGGTTACACTCCTCCACCAAAAAAGCTCGCTTCAAGTGCCGTGGCACTTCATAGCGCTAAACCACTTCATGGCTACATGACTTCGGAAAACCACGACGCCTTCTTGGGCATGGGCGCTTTCTCGACACGCCGTGTTTTCCAGGGCGAGCTGGAAAACCCCACCAGCCTTGGGTGCCACTGACCTATTGTCAGCTGGTCTGCACAAACTGAATTAATGGGTGTCAAGATTATTTTTTTACCAGTCTCCACCAGAAAGCGAGCCCTCGCTAGCTGCCAGCGTGCTAACTCAAGTGCAGATGCATCTATCCTCTCAACAGCAAAGGTGATCCCCGCATCGCGGAGGAAAAAAATGACCGGCGATGCCAGATGATCAAGGCTGCGCTGCCACTGCCCATGCTGAGCCTGCTCTGCAGAAAAATAAAGCGGGCTCCCGCTCCTCCGCTGCCAGCCCAGCACCTCGCAGAAGCACCCGCAGAAGTGCACAAGTTATATTTTCCATTCATATCATGTTTTAGGAAGGGGGGGGGGGAAATATTGTATAATAAACTGACATATTTTATTCAAGTTTCAGAGTCCTATTTGTAATAAAAAATTTATATGGCTGGGTTGTGTTCATGCAATAAATTTTTCATCTATAATTTTGGGCATGGATTCTACCAAAGATTTATATACGTTAAAAAAAAAGATTTCTAAATCATGCTCCTTTATATACAGTCTTACATGGTGAGCTTAAGGGATTTACAAACAGAAACCAGCACCAGAACCAAGGCTTTTTTTTTTACATTGACTTTCCCTTCATTACACATTATAATATAAACACACCGGGATTGCTCCATATACGCTACAATTATTATTTACGGCTATTTTGGTGGCTACTACTATTTCTTTTAAGGAAGGCCTGGCTCTCCGTTTAACTCCAGCCATCGCTTTCAAGTCAACTTTTATAGGGAGTTCAAAGTGCTTCATTATCATCCACCTCACCGGCACACATCTCCAGATCCGCACCAGATTTCCAGTTTGATTTTATACCCCCCAGTCCAGGATGCCCCATCCCCGCAGCTCTCGAACAAGGTTCTGCAGTGGTAAAATCCCTGCGGTGCCAGCTTGGTTTTTGTGTTGTTTTAATTTTTTGGGGTTGTTTTGTGTTGGTTTTTTTTCTCTTTTTTTTTTTTTTTTCTTTTTTATAAGGCGAGGACTCTTAATTCCTGTACACTGGGAAAGAGATTATCTTTGATAATGGAAATGTAAATCAAAGCTTGCTGTTGTTTATTCCAGACAGACATTTGTGTGTTAAGTCTGTTTATCAGGCAACACTTTGTCTAAGCCAGGAAGTAGTCAGCCTTTGTAACAAGATGTATGCAAATGATTTTCCCATGAGCCCTTGCCACAAAAACTTTTTGTGGCAAAAAAAAAACAACCACCCCTCCTTGTTACTTCACCAGTAAGACGCTCCTAAGCTACCCCGTAAGTAGACTAGCAACAAAACAGCGAGCTAGACTATGCTGATGAGTTTGAATGAGACCAAAACATGTGCCCACAGTCTGTTGCTCGGTATTGTAAGCAGACTTTGTGTATTACATCTGTTTATCAGGCAACACTCTGTCTGCTGGGGCGGCTTTGTACCAAGGTAGATGCGAACAAAGATCTCCACAACTCCCCGGCGAACTTATTTATTTTTTTTTTTCCTTTAATGGAAGCTGCAATTCCTGGTTACTTTGCTCCTCGTAGGAAACGAGAACGTGGAACTTCACCGAGAGAGAGAGGGAGAGAGAGAGAGAGAGAGGCGGCGAGACCCTAAAGCTCTATCAAAATGGTTTCAGTTTAAATCAACTTTCTTTGTTCTCGCAAGCCCATAAATGATTTACTGCTATCGTGTGATAGCCTAGAATGTGGGGAATCTGTGTATTCCCATATTTGTTCCTTGATATTACAAACAAGTATTTGATTCACTTCTAAATGTTTGTTTTTAAAACAGTTTACAGCCTTTGATTCCTGCTTACTGATTCATTTCTGGAACATTTTCTATTTATTCCTTTGCAGTAGCAAAACGTTAATTTTGACTTAATTCAAATTGTCATCAAAGGCTTCCTTAAGAAATCCCAGAGCACAGATTTTATTTGTTATAATAAAATATTCTTAAAGTAAACATCATGCGACTCTGGTGTTGGTTTTTGGGGTTTTTGTTTTGTTTTGATTTTTTTTTTTTTTTACGTGTGATAGATACAAAAAAAATCCGTTACCCAAAGGATTCAAATTGGTTCAGCCCTTTTTCCTAGACAAAATAAACACTTTAGGACTTTACTTGTTTGTATTCTCCTCAGTGGTGCTGTATGCATCACCAGCTAAAAACAAAGAAACTTTTAGCTGCTCAGACAAAATGCAGAAGCTCCCCAAACAACGAAGCGGGGGGGTGGGGAAGCATTCAGAAAGTCTGACAGTCCATTCAATATAGGGATGATGGCCATAATGCATCCAGGGTCCCCTTGCTAATTAAATATGCATTGGCACAGTTTTGATCGATGCAAGCCATGGATCAGATGACACACCTGCAAAATCTTGAGCCCAGAGCTCCCAGGAAAAGGAAAATACAGGCTGTCTCCTTATCTTTGTTTTCAAAGGCTCTCAATTTCTGTGCTTAGATATCTAATTTAATTCTCTCACCCCTCAGCAAACTGGATTAGGAAAGTCAATACTGCCATTGTGCATCGACAGGAACACACAGCTTTCCTTTTATTCAATTTAGCCATGACCTTTAGACAAAGATAATGACAACTGTCTAAAAGTAAGGTAAGGCCTACAAGGAAGACCCTGCAGAGGGGCCCCTCTCGCTTTCTGCGCCTCCTCCTCCCGGGAAGAGCCCACCAGACATGGAGCAAATTCAAAAATAAATTTCTTCCCCAGACCACAACGACTATCTCGGCGGAGAGACACCCTCGGCCCCGAAGGGCTCCGTCCCACCCCGAGGAGCTGGGACACGAGATGGTGGCCGGACCCTTGAGACCTGTTTGCCGAGAGGTGGCAACGTCTCTGGAGGAAGGACGCGTGCCAACAGCCAGCGCCGAAGAGGGACCGTGCTGTCCTATTTTGTTCCGTGGCTGTTAGAGAGATGGTGAAACGCAAGGGTCAGGCGAGCGTCGGCGGTAGCGCTAATTTCTAATTTCTGGCTCCGATACTTGGGAGGAATCGTAATCCTCGAGCTAAGAGCGCGGCGCGGAGAGCCGCACGCATCCGCGCCTGGCTGCGGCAGAAGGAGGAACCGGCACGCGGATTTTCCTGGAGCTGAGCTGAAGCCAATGGAAATGACATTACTTTCCGATAGGTCTCGCATCAATATTTTTACCAGCCTTCCTACTTTAGATAGCATCTTTCTAATACATCTTGTACGGAAAGGACGGAGAACATGCTCTAAGCTAACGAACAGCTATCAGGCAGTAATCCACTTTGGTACCTGCAGATACAGGTTGTACCTGAACCAGTGATTTAAGCATATAAAAATTCATATTCATTGAGCGGCCCAGCTCCACAAAATGTGAGCTTCCAGGCTGCACAACGTTTTAATTCTGCAGTATTTTTTTTTAGCTGCATTTAAAAATACACTTGGCATTTCTAGCTGTGGACCAATATTTTTCTCATGTCTTTTTATACAGATTTGGAGGGAAAGATATTTGTAATGGAAAAAAAATATGTGCAAAGTTGGATTGCTAAGTTTCTGTAATCTTGGGAGATGGAAAAAAAAAGCAAGCAGCCTATGTAAGAGCTACAAGAAACCATATGGATCAACAAGAGCTGCCCTCATATCCCTAGGAAATATAAATTAACCTACATTTCATCATCATAAACCCCAAAATAAAAAATCTAATTAGAGTCTCTACCCTCAGATTCACTTCTAGAAAATTTGCTTATCCCCCTCACAAAATGATTTACAGTACTTATATCCATTTCTTCAGAGTGATTTAAATTTATTGAATCATTTCAATTTTTAGAGAGCTTCCATTTGGATCTGTATGGGTTTCTAGACATATGCAGCGCTCAGTTATTTAAAATTAATTGCAGTACAATAATTTTAAATTGCTTCACACTATACGGATCTCAAGTGCTTTGAAATATTTGAACCATTCTATTTAGAAGCCATCAAACTTCTGAGCACATGCATCAAAGAGTTGTTTTAAAAGCCGAAGGGCCATACTGATGATCCCAAAGTGCAGGTGAGTACGGCTCCGGGCATGCTCAGTGCACACCGCTCTGAATTTATAGAACAATTCAACAAATTCTGCCCGAATGTCAATCTTTAATTAACAAAACCGGATCCTGTAATAATTTCGAGCCAGTAAAGAATTTCTAAAACTAGAAAAGCACTGTTATAAAATAATGGCGTACATTAAAACTATTATTGCTTCTAATGTATATTTATAGAACATCCTTTTACCCTGGAAATTAAAACATCTTATTAACATTAAGCTACGCTTTACAATACCTCTGTGGGAAAGGTGAGCGTAACTATGCCCACTTTATGCAGGGATGAAGGAGGCACAGAGAGGTTAAGTGATTTACCTTCAGAGGCACAGTTACTAAAAGGAGTAAAAAGCACGAGCTGAGCTCTCAAGCCGCTGCTCCAGATAATAAAGTCTCATTCCCACCAATACAGCCCTTACAACGGCAGCGGCGGTGCCCGCTTAGGAAGCCTTCAACTACATTATGTAGGAAATTACTTGGTAGAGTGGATCCAAAGTCACCTAGAAGGGATAATTCCAGTTGCTCTTGGCTTCGGTTTCACTTGCCTTTTTTTTTTCGGATCTTATTAGGTATTTTGAAAAACAAGAAGCCTTTTCTACATTTCTCCCCGGAGTATTTTTTTACTCAGTTTAACAATAACAGTATTTAGGGTGACTAAGTAGCTGGTTTTGCAACGCCTGACTTCACCTACAAAGGCAAGCGAAGATGAAACTGTGCGATGAGAAGATCTGGTAACTTTGGTTAAAGTCTCCAGGTCTGCTTCTATGCAATTTTTACACTGGTGAGTAAACCAACATCAGCAAAGCAGGATTATGTCCACCATATGGTGAGACTCCATTGGCGGTAGTACAGCCACCCAATTAATCTCTATCCCCCACCATCCCCTTGTTATTTATTTATTGTGACAAACTCATCCTTCTGGGACCCGAGGCAGGGAGCTGCCTATTCCCAGGCTATTCTCATCCGTGCCCATCCTCATTCTTTATCCATGCCGCCCAAGCAGTAGCTGGCGGTCTGGTACCTCTCCTCTGGCCAAGACGCGTGGTGCTACAAGGTCACGACCAAGGAGGCTCTCTAGACTTTCTGTAGAGGGTGGGAATAAAGAATTTTTCAAACCTGCCCTCTATCAGAAAGACAAATAAACCCCACTCCCTGACAATGAGCACAGCCTTCTTTAATTGCCTTCCAAAACTCGCCTTTCCAACATCACACAAATAACCGAGCTGTTTCTGGAGACCATCAGAGTGCTCACATATTTCAGTCTGTGCCTCTTGCTGAGGTCTCTCCGCAGACGGAGCCGTTCAAGACTCCGCCGGCCAGAAAAAACAAAGCAAAACCTTCAGCAAATCAACAAACTGGACAAAAGCCCCGACCTCCTCCTCCTCCTTTTTCAACCTCTCCCACTTCTCTTTCTCCTAAAGGACAGGTGTAAAATTTTCCTATGATTAATCAAAAAGTTCAAGTAGGAATCTACACATCAACCAGAACAAAGAATGCTTAAAAAGAGCTAATATCTCAAAGACCAGGCCCGTTTTTCCCTATTAAGATTTATTTTGTTTCACACAGGGAAACCCAATGTTGATAATAAAAACGTGTGATTATTTAAGGAATAAGCAAACGCTGAACTAATATTCCATGAAGATTTTGTCAATAACAGATTAATACCAAGCTACCGATGGGCTAATCCGAACAAAGTTTAGGCACTGCTTTTTTATTATGGGTCTACACTGGCAGCCTCGTTTCCACAACCCTCTTTCATTTTGATGTACCTGACACTTTTCCTTTTGGCTCCCATTTCAGCCTCTGTTAAGTACATATTTGGTTGCAGTGGCCAATTTTTTCAATTTATTTATTGTATTTTATTTTTTCATTTTTCTGGCAGATGTCTTTTCCTTGTTCTGTGCACTCTGAGGAGTTCAACGTGGCATGTGAAAAAATTTCCATCTCAGGTTTTCTTAAAGCTTTATGCAAAATTAAACTGTTGGCAAAAATACATAGATCTATAAAATCATGCAGCAGAAAAAGCTGCTCGATAGTTCCCTTTCCTCCCTCCCTACCTTCCACTCTCTTGCCTTTTCTTTTTTCTTTCTTTCCGAAAATAATTGCAGACACATTGCCACCAGCCCAAAGCCTTCCTCAAACTGAAGAGTCAGAGGATTCTGCCCACAAAGAACTGCCACCGATTGCCACTCTGCGGATGTGTTTCTACTCTCACAATATTGTAGACTGCGAAGAAGGACGGAGAATTACCATAAAAATCAGGACGTGTTTTGTTGCATCGGTATCATGTTGGCATCAACAACATAGACTCAGGCAGAAAAAAGAAAGGCAGCCTTTTGGTAGGCAGCCTACTTGCTCTGTGTTTCTGCTGTGTGTGCGTAAAAGCCACGAGAGGGGAAGAGAAAGTTAAAAACTCTGAGAGAAGTAACATCCTGCAGGCTCGGTGCAGAACCACAGCAAAATCTACCGTACGATGGCCGTAAATCGTGGAGAAATGGAACTGTATCTGCATCTCAAAGGACACTGGATCATTACAAATATAAGGAAAAGTTGGGCATATATATATATGTAAGGAGGATTCCCTTAACACACACGTTGAAAAGGATTAAGCTTAATGTGTTGACTCTGAAAATACAACCTAAAAATCCATTTTCACTTGGTCCCTGTGCTGCAAAACTAAATTCTGAGGAAGAAAATTAAACCCCCAGAAAAGTCTAGAACTCTCAAAACCTGTAACTACACTGTGCAGACAAAATTTTAATCAAACTTTTAAAGCCATGGTTATGATCCGATGAACAGACAGCTTGACTTGATTACATTTTTAAGTTTCAGTTTCTATTTCTGTTTTAAGATGAAAAAGATCATAGAGTGTCAGAAATTTGAATACTGAATAGCAAAAGCTCTTGCAGGTTTAGAAAGCATATAGAAAAGCTGGCAAAAGAAAACGCTATTCCATCGCCACCATCTGCTTTCTGGCATATTGAAGAAACTTTACTAACAGCAACATTTTCTTGCATTAGAATATCTGCTAATTAGTTTTGTT